>JARHVA010004014.1:1260000-1317500 GCA_037957365.1 Torreya grandis | reverse complement strand
GACATTTACCAGTCAAACTTCTACTCTGAGCTCAACCACTAAACCTTCACACACTATGTGACCTACATAGAACCATGTACTAGAAAATAGGTAAGGACCTAAAATGGGAGATAAAAATTACAATTATGTAAATAAAACAATCATAAACACACTAAACTAGTAATAGAGAATTTAAAATAGTCCTTCATTAGTTCAAGAAGTTTACAAAGTACAAACCTAGGCAAAGTTTCCTCAAACCCAACTGAGGTATAGATATAATGGCCTTAGAGCCTTAATTTATATAACATGAGAAGATAAAGAGATGGAAAATTTGCATTCATAATGAATGGGTAGGTCATGAATGATCCTCATTCACTCCATCATCAGTTACAAACATCAATAATAGTTATATTCTCCCTCCATGCATTGCCTTCATGGTTGGTGGTCTTTAATGAGCATTTTTTGGAATTGAAGTGGAGTGGTGAAGGCTAATTAAATATTAGTTGACCACATTAAGATCATGTTGATGAAAACCTATTGAAATACCTATAATTTTAATAGTTATAAATCATTAAAGTGGTTCTATTAAGTCTCCCTATAAAGCATTTAGTAGCCACCTCCTACTTAGATGCCAATATGACTTGGAAAAACACCCCATCCTTCATGGTGGATAGGAAAGGGGAATAATTTCATGAATTAGGTATTTAAAATGGAATTATGACCTAAATTTACTCCATATTATCCCTCTACACCAATGAACATCTCCCTTTACTGACCAAGTAGGCCTATTAGATAGTTAGGCCTATTTACTTGACTAATCGCTACTTGGATGACCATGGGGATTGAATAAAACATTTAAGATGAATGAGTGAGTATTTTTAAATTGTAAAAAAACATACTATACCAATAATTATGACTTCCAAGTAGTATACACCTATAACCTTAGCTCACTAGCTGACTAGGTCACCTCTCACTAGCATTTACAGAATAGTTTTTTTATGCAAACTTATAGGAGAATTAATAATAATATTTACGCATATTTTATGGCCTTATATGGTGAAATACACATAATAATACCTTACACAATGATTTTAAACCTTTCATCAAGCTCTATACCCTAAATTCATCACTAAACCTTGAAAAAATAATGTTTTTGATGGGTCTGTACAACTTTCCATACAAACCAATGCCATGGATGGGGTTTCCTAAAATTTATATATGAGATTTAGATGCCTCCCAATCCATTATAATTAAATTAGATGAAACTTATTCAATATTTCATCTATTTGGTCATTATTAGGGTCTTAGGGAGGTTTTGGGAGTTTTGGGTTCTTAGCAATGGTTCATAAAGGTTAGGCTTCTAACCAATGAACTAATGCCACTAGTTTATTCTAAAAAATGACCCTCAACTTTCCCCAAGTTTTCAAAACCCCATGCAGCTATTTCATATAGTTCTGAGCTCATCAAGATGCTCCTCGGAGGACTTTCATGTATTTTGTGCACTTTCAAGACATTTTTAGGCCAAAATGACCAACTTTGATCTTCCCTTTATAGACCACTATTTATTACACACCTAAAAATCTATGAAATACATATCCATTATGGTTTGAGGTCTTATCTAACTCCCTTTTATCCTCTATTTTAGTCTTCAAGAAGGAATGCCTTGAGAAGGGTATTAGACCAATAGGCCTAAAGGTAGAGTTACTATCTTTTGACTCCAAACTAGAGTTATGAGGGTAGTTGGCCACCTATGATAGTATGAAATTAATGTGTTATGGCCCTTAAATAGTCTATGTTAGATTGGTTAATCCACTTAATTATCCTTTATGGACACATATTCCTCTACTAGATTCTTAGGCATGTCTACAGGTGGGTATTAGACATGGAAGTCCTTTTAGGTGGCCTTTATGCAACTCTTTGTGACCTCTATATCCCTCTCTCTCCTAAAATCATATAGCATGTGTAAACCCCATTCAATTTCTTACATATAGGCTTGGAACAGTCCCTGTTAATCTTGATCCATACACTACATACCCTTTATGTGCCAATTAGTAGACTATTTGGGTGCCCATGTGACCTAGGGAGACCATCAAGACCATTTCAAGGCCATTTAGGATTTACAAGATTAGACTGACTTTCATGACTTTGATTTACCTATAATTGATCATTGATGTCTTCAATGTTACCATAGCATCCTCTTCCACTTGGTCTCTACCTTATGAAATAATCCTTAATTACCTTGATCAACATCTCAATCTCTATCTTTTTTAAGTATACCCTAAGTGTCATTAACTAGCTTGAGTGTTTGAGTCAACTATGTTAGGGGTATAGGTAGTTTCCTATCTCCTTTTCTACTATTGATAGAATTAGGGAGCTTTAGTAACATGTTCTCAAGATCTAACCATATCCTTTGGGATATGGCCTCCTCTATCTCCCTTATTAACTTACATAGTCATATCTAAAGGCTTATGTTTCCTAAGTGTTAAACCTAGAATAGCTAACTCTCAAACTTGATCACACCTTGGAAGGAACTGCACCTCAAAAACAAATGTTCAAATCATCATCTTTAGATGGAACTAAAAATTAGATGAAACTATGAAAGATGAGTTCCATTCAAAGAAGATGATCTGAACATTCATTTCCATGCCATTTACATAAGTTAGTTTTCTCAACTATCTAAGTATTCTTGAATGCACTTGTACATGCTTAAGCTAGCTCATTTCACACATCTTTTTAATTTTATTTGTATTTTAATAGCATGATTTCTATGTTCTACCCTCTATCTAATCTCTCCCTCTATGTGCATATAGAATTTCATGTTTAATGCTGGGAACAGACTGCCTACAATCTTGTAGGTAGTGATCTAGGTATGTTGACTATCAAGAGGGTCTTTATATAGGCCCTTAAGAAAAAAGGAGTGCTTCCATGCTATGCTTAAGGATCCATTAGAATTTATTAAATATAAATTCCTCTCTTTAAGATGATATTATTTTTAGCACATGGCCCTTCTTTTGATTATATAGGTTCAATAGTATAGTGGTTTAGGATAACCTTTTAGATATGAGGACTGAGTTTCCCTTCTGACCCTGGTCATAACTTTTAGATAGCATCCTGACTTGAATATACCCTTATATCATAATTTTAATGGATCTTGATATAATTATGGAGTATTTTACCTCATTTCCATGATTTAGGCTTGGGTAGAAAGGATTAAATCTATAGGTGGTAGTCATGGGGATTTATGGAGTTCTAAGTTTAGAAACCAAGGTCCATTAATAGGTGAAAAGGCTTGATGGAACTATCACATAGTAAATATCATTTGAGAGATGTTAAATGGGATATTGACTCTTACTCAAGATGACCTATTGGGATCCTATACATCCCCATTCATATACTCAATAAGGTAAGGCATTTGGAGTTCATTAATCAAACAAGTAAAAGGATAAAATGAAACCTAGAACTCCATGAATACCTTAAACTCTATTAATTAACCTTAACCTCTATTAAACAGGGATGTGAAATCATTGGAATACCATTTCATGGTTTATTGCTCATGAGAACTATAATGAGGTATATTCTTTATAAAATAGGGACTCCTCCATATGAATACAAAACTTCTTCATACTCCATAGTGTTTTAATGACCCCCAATAGCCATCACCATGAAACACACTATTCTCACTTGCAATGAAGTTCAAATATGTAGGTAGTCCCATTTGAAGGCAAGATCTTGGTAGAGTTTAAGATTCATTTATAATTACACTTATGGTAAGGAAATAAGAAGACCTGACTGACTCCATGAAACCATCATTTAACCTCAAACCACTACCCATTTTCATATATATATGCATTTAATGTCCTTCCTCATATAGGAAACATTGCTTGCAATCTGTAACTTATGATAACTTGGATGTTTCTTGCTCCCATAGTCATACACGTGTGAACCATGGGAGGAAAATTTAATGTCAGGAACTTGAGAACCTGTATAGGTCACATACATCTACCATTTTCATCAAACAAGCCAAAAATTCATTAAAATCATTCTATTGTTTACCTTGTGTGGATGTAAAAGACTAGTTTAACTACCCCAATTAATTAACCATTATTTATAAATCATAGGTCATCATTTTCCAAACCAATTCCAAGGATCAAAAGGCCATTATACCCCCTTCCTTTGGATAATATCTTAGGTCACCATCTTCTCTCTAATGTTCATATTAAATAAGAACCTGAGGTGCTATACATGGCTACCAAGGAGGATGATGGGAAGGAGGGGTTATTTTTTGGCCTCTTTTGACTTGAAAATACTAGATTCCTTTACATGATGTTTTCATTGAGTCCCCTCTATATATCCTTAACTCTTTATGACCATGTTCATACAGATCTATACTTACTTGAAAACACCTTCAAAACACTAATTTCCTACATTTTCTTAGGTTTTTAGACCCTAAAACATAATTGGTGGGTAGGAGGGAAAATAGGGGTAAAAATGAAATTCAAAACATGAATTATGGCTGAGAGAAGTTAAAATCCATTCTTTCCCACATGTGGGCCCCTTTAGTGGAAATTAAAAGCATTTTGACTTATGAAAAGGCACCCTTTGCATATGAAACTATTTGATCATGGCATTATGGTAGTAATAGAGACCTTTGAAGGTTTAATTGATGATATTAGTGATGTTTTGAGGTCAAACTAATAACTATATGGTTAAACACCCTTTTATAAGTAAATACATGCATAATTCTAAGTGAAACATCAATTAAAGGAGATACCTTAATATTTTCTAGAGAACCTTAAAGTATGCTAAGGTTTCAAACAAGTGACAAACGTACTCCTCCATATTGGTCTCTAATCTCTTGAATTATGCCTCATGTTATAGGTTATTGGCATGCTTACATATTTGGTTATGTATGCAACATCACAAGTCACCCATTTCTTAAATTATTTGGGTCATAAGGACCATATTAAGACTTGAAATTAGCTTTTTTACATTACTAGCATAGAGTAGTTAATTGGCACATGCTTTATAAGGGGTAAAATAGAACCATCATAACATATATTGATATATACCACCTCACTTGGACCTACTTCCTTGACATAATAACTAGTGATATTCCTTTGAATTTCCCTAACACTTTAGGATATATGATAAGGGTGACTATAGGTGAACTTGGGTAATCATGGCATAGGTTGACTCCCTTCTAGGCCTAAGGGAAGAAAGAAGTCAACAATACCTACTCACAATAAGCACAAATTTGTATAGGCAAAAAGGTGGAATACTAAGATCAAGTCATGAAGGTTTATATGATCAAGGAAAGTAAAATTGACCTACCTTTCCATAAAATGTTCTCTGATCCTCAAGACCTCTTACATAGTTATCATTCTACTATTAATATTGGGTATTTATGTGAGAAAGTAGGTATCACTCTAGATATTTTTTTATTCTCTTATCCCAATTTGTTGGCCTATCACACCCCAATGGACATTAGCTATACCATGAGGCTAACTATGGAGTTTGATCTTAGATTAGAAATAAGAGATATTTTAAAGATAGTAAATCACATACTTTGATGTGATTAGACTTTTCCTTTCGATTTTTACCTTTTGTTTAAATGATTTAGATTTTAACTTTTGTATGGCTTTTTTGATTCCTCCTCTTTATTTATTTAGAATAACCAACATGAGTGATAACATTGATATACACAAATGAGATTTATACTTTTATTAAAGGATACTAAGTAACCATAGATATGAATACCTAAATAACTTAGGCTTACTTATGAACCATTATGTAATCTCAAGTTTCAATCTTATGTATGCTTAGTATGTGGAAGGGAAATAAGGGAAAAGGGAAATCAGAAAGATTGGTGTATAAAATTAGTACAATGAGAAGTCTTATTTTAGAAATTGAATATGGTAAATATAAAATACTAATGGATTAAGTGTTGTATAACCAAGTCATAATAATAATTATCTTTATTTAAGTGTAAAAGATAGAAAACAATCATTATGAAGAAAATGAAGGAATTCATGAAATAAGTGAAATCATAAACATAATTATGCATTCATGAAAAGATTGTGAATAGGCCATAAGATAAATTTAAACATAATGAAACCATGTAAAACAAATAAATCATAATATAATGATTAATACAAAAGAGATAAGTGAAATCATGTTTGATAAATAATAAAAAATATAAGATAAATAAATGGATCACAAATCCAATCCAAATCATATAATAGAATAATTTGATAAAAAAAACCATGCCATGTTCATAAATATTGATAAATATAAACACAAATGTTATCCATAACATTTCAAACATCCCTATGTAGTTTAATTTTGATGTTAGTCAAAGTCTCATCAATCTTTGTAGAAAGTTATGAAAATAATTCCTTTTGTATCATCTCAACTAAAAAGGTAGGTGTAAAAGAAGATGAGTAATTATCATGTGGTATGTCTTGTGTGGGATACTAAATGTGAGGAATATGTATATTTAAATGGTATTTGTGGAGATAGGATGAGGTACAACTAGTGAAGAATAAGGAACATTCATTTATGATCGACTTATAGGAGAAGGAATAACTGGTATTAGTATAGACTATGAAAAATCTTGGAGATATTGTTAAAGCATGTGGAACTGATCATTATCATGGGAATAGCATTGATTCCAAATATAATAAACTTACCCATATTTAGTAATGTGTTCTATAAGTATCATGGGAGGTGGGATAGTCTTGTCTTTGAGATGGGTAATGACTAGTCACAAAGTTGTTGGGGATCAAACAACAATATGATTACACTTATGAAAGCAATAAACTACGAAATTAAATCAGATAGATAAGTAACTAGAATCAAATAATAGCAAAGAACAAGAGATACAAGAAACCACCCTGAAAACTTGTATTAAACTCTTTACAGAAGGAATACAATTGAAGAAACTTCTTTCTTCCACACCTCTCTCAGATGCACAAGATCTCTCTCTAGATCTATATCCCTCAAGAGCTCTCTCTCTCAAGTACAATCAACTCCAACAACCTGGATTGATACAACTCTGTACTATTCTTCAACATTCACATATAATGAACTACTACAACCACCACACTAAACTAAGAAGATCTAATTCTACATATAGAATTAGAAGACTTGAGCATGCACTTACAACCAACAGTTAAGCCTCTTGAACAAAGAATCTAAAAACAATCCTACTAATAATAGAGATGCGAACTTAAGACTAAGACTTAAACTCATCATGCAAACACTCAGTTTTGTCCTCAAAAATAGCATTTTGGATGCACAGGTAATCGATGCCGGTTCTTGCCTGCTTGCCTGTGACTGAGGTCAGCCGATCCTCTGCCAACACCGGCGTCTCTTCAACTACACCTAACCGACGTCGGTCTCTCCTGACCAACGCCGGTGACTGTGTAAACCTGCAACTTTGGTAATGCACTCATATGTGAATCTTTTAGGCTCCACACCTTAATAATTTCCCACTTGGAGATAAATAGCTGCACCAGTACCTGTACAACAACATCTTCTAGCTCCTCCTATCTTCAACTCAATCATGAAGACCAACAGAAGTTGAATGAAGATTCAACTTCTCCTTTTTAACTAGCTTGGTTAACATATTAGTAGGACTTTTATCTATATGGATCTTCTCCAGATTCAACTCACCATCTTCCAATACCTATCTTATGAAGTGGTACCTTAGCTGTATGTGCTTTGTTCTTGAATGAAAAGCTGAATTCTTAGCCAAATAGATTGCACTCTAACTGTCACTTTATAATCTACAACTCCCATGCTCCCTTCCAAGCTCTTCCATGAATAGTGTCATCCATATCATCTCTTTGCTAGCCTTTGTGGCTGCAATATACTTTAGCTTCTATAGTTGACAAGGCAAAAACCTTCTACAACTTTGATATCCAGCTAACCGCCATTCCACCTATAGTGAAAACATATCCTATGGTGCTCCTCTTGCCATCCAAATCACCTGCCATATCTGAATCTACATAACCATGTAGAGAAGTATCTGAACCTCCATAGCACAAGTGCCTACTGCTAGTTCCTCTTAGATATCTGAGGATCCACTGAACTACTTTCCAATGTTCCTTTCCTGGATTGGCCATATACTTACTTACAACACCCACTACTTGGGAAATATCTAGTCTAGTACACACCACTGCATACATCAAACTTCCTACTGTGGAAGAATATGGAACCTTACTCATGTACTCTACCTCATCATGTGAATTAGGACATTGTTCTTTACTCAACTTAAAATGTCCAGCCAAAGGTGCACTTACCAGTTTAGCATCCTACATATTGAACCGTTTCAACACCTTGTCCACATAATCCTCTTGAGACAATATCAACCTATGATTTTTCCTGTCTCTCTTAATGCTCATGCCAAGGATTTCTTTGCTGCTCCCAAATCCTTCATAGCAAAAGTTTGAGCTAATTTCACCTTAAGCTTAGAGATATCCTGCATGTGTGATCCTGTAACCAACATATCATCTACATACAATAATAGAATAATATATCTACCATTATCCAATCTCTTAAAATACACACAATGGTTAGATTGACACCTACTATAGCCATGCTCAGTCATAAACCTGTCAAATTTCAAATACCATTGTCTAGGAGCTTGCTTGAGGCCATACAAGCTTTTCTTCAATTTACACACTAACTTCTCCTTACATTTGACCTCAAATCCTTCCGGTTGTTCCATATAAATTTTCTCATCCAAATCCCCATGAAGAAACGTTGTCTTAACATCTAGCTACTCAAGATGCAAATCCTCAATAGCAACCAAAGACAGTACAATCCATATAGAAGTCATTTTAACAACAGGATAAAAAATCTTAGCAAAATCAATACCTAGCTTTTGTGCAAATCCTTTCACTACCAATCTGGCCTTATATCTCATATGTCCATTCTCACCTTCCTTCAACCTGTAGGTCCATCTATTCTTCAGTGTTCTCTTACCAGCTGGTAGCTCAACCAAATCCCATGTTTGGTTCTCTCTTAAGGACTCCATCTCCTCAACCATGCCACGCTCCCACTGACTCTTGGACTCCACCTGTATTGCTTCTTCAAAACTCTTTGGTTCTCCACCATCAGTTAGCAATAAATAGAATAATGAAGGAGAATATCTAATCGAAGGCTTACTTATCCTTTCTGACCTCCTGATGGGTGTCTGAGACTCATTCACAACACACTGTCCACCCAAATTCTTTGATAGTGACCGACCTCGGTCACCTCCAGACCTATTACTGGTCGATGTCGGTTCTGCCTGACCGACGTCGGTGCCTATTTTGCTGACGTCAGTCTCTGTATGACCAAAATTAGTTTCTATTTTGCCAATGTCAGTCTCTATGTTTTCTTGCAAGTGATTATTTCTTTTTCCCACGATCTCATTTTGGACCGTCACCTCGTCTAATTCACCATTGCTCTACCTAGATTGATTCAACTTCTTCAACTGACCACTATACATCACTTTTTCATTGAAAAAAACATCACGGCTCCTAATTATCTTGTTAGTTCCTAGATTACAAAATCTGAAACCAAAATCATCTGAGCCATAGCCAATAAATGTGCACCTCATAGACTTAGCATCCAACTTCTTTCTATTTTCCTTATCAACGTGCACAAAGGCTTCACAACCAAACACTTTGAGAAAAGAGAGATCTACCTTTTTACCTGTCCAAGCCTCTTCTAGAATTCCACCATCTAGAGCTGTAGAGGGTCCTCTGTTAATTAGGTACATTGCAGTGTCAACAGCTTCTGCCCAAATCTCTAAGGGCAAACCAACATGCAATCTCATACATCTTGCACACTCCATGATTGTTCTATTCATCCTTTCAGCAATTCCATTCTGCTGAGGTGTCCTTAGAACCATCCTTTACCTATGGATTCCATGCATATAACAATACCAATTGAACTTATAACTGTAGAACTCTCCACCATTGTCAAATCTCAGGCACTTCAATATTTTGCATGTTTCATTCTCAACCATAGCTTTTCAAATCTTAAAAGTCTCAAATACATCAGATTTATTCTTAATACAATAGATCCATATCTTTCTTGTAGCATCATCTATGAACAAAACATAGTACTGTGATCCTTTAATAGAAGCTACCTGAGCTAGTCCCTACACGTCTGTGTGAACAAGCTGCAACTTATGCTTCTTCTTTGTAGACCCAGTCTTGAGAAAACTAACCCTTTTCTATTTTTTAAATACATAGTGCTCACAAAATTCTAGATCCATGCTTTTCAAATTTGAAAGCTTACCTTTAGACTTAATAATTGACATCCCCTTCTCACTCATGTGGCCAAGCCTTGAGTGCCACAATTTTGCATCCACATCTGAAGTAGATAATACAGAAGGAGAATTGTTAGTAACACAATTACACAAATAGAGAGTACCTACTCTCTTACCTCTGGCCATAACAAGTGCACCCTTGGTCACCTTCCAAGATTTTGTTGTGAGAGTTACTGTACAACCCTCATCTGCTAACTTTCCTACAAAAATCAAATTTCTCTTCAAGATAGGAACATGCATCACATCTCTCAACACCCATGTTTTACCATTCTGCATTTTTAGCTGCACTTTATCTTTGCCAATAATTTTACAAGGCTCATCATCCCCTAGATACACTATTCCAAAATCTCCATGGATATAGTCACAGAAATATTCCCTATTAGGGGTAGCATGAAAGGATGCACCAAAATCTAACACCCAAGATTCTATATTATTATGCAAAGAGAATATTAAAGCATCTTGTGCAATACATGCAACCTTTGCTTCTTCTTTTCTTTCATGTTGATTTTCCTCTTTAGGCTTTAACCAGCAATCTCTACTTATGTGCCCCATCTTTCCACAATTCCAGCATTGTGGCTTCCTGCCATTTCTGGATTTGGATCTACCTCTCCCCTTAGACTTAGATCTTGATCTCCCTTTCTTGCTCTTCTCTTTTTGCCTTCCCCTGCTCTCAAAACTTAAAGCATTCCCAGATGTCTCTTCTGTGCTTTTTCTGTGAATTTCCTCATTCAAGATAACACTAACAACATCCTCTACTTTTAAAATATTTGATGCAGATGCAGTATTGCTAACTGCCATTACTAAGCTATGCCAGCTTTCAGGCAAAGAACATAATGTTAAAAGAGCTTTTATTTCATCATCAAATACAATTTTGACTAAACTTAATTGATTTACAATACCATGGAAATCATTCAGGTGATTAGATACAGATCCACCTTCCTGCATATGCAAATTAAATAGCTGCTTCATAAGATATACCTTATTAGAAGCTAAGGGTTTTTTGTATAAATTTGCTAAAGTAGTCATCAACTCTACCATTGTTTTTGCCTGTGATAAATTAGATATCACAGTAGATGCTAGACTCAGTCTTATAGACCCCAGAGCCTTTCTGTCAAGAACTTCCCATTCTTCATCATCCATGTCTGTGGGCTTCTTTGCAATCCCACCTAATGGTAAGTATAGATCTTTCTGATACAGATAGTCCTCTATCTGCATTCTCCAATGTTGATAATTTTTGCCATTGAACTTCTCCATTCTCATTTTACTTTCTTCTGCCATTGCTTCTCCCACTCAAATAGAAATCCCTACAAAAAATCCTGTGAGCAACCTGTAATCAATACACACTACACAGATCTGAACCACCTGTTAGTGAACCTGAGCTTTGATACCAATTATTGGATATCAAACTCTAAACCTAAAACCAAAGCTCTGATACCAATTTTTGGGGATTAACCAACAATATGATTACACTTATGAAAGCAATAAACCACAGAATTAAATCAGATAGATAAGTAACTAGAATTAGATAATAGCAAAGAACAAGAGATACAAGAAACCACCCTAAAAACTTGTATTAAACTCTTTACAGAAGGAATACAATTGAATAAACTTCTTTCTTCCACACCTCTCTCAGATGCACAAGATCTCTCTCTAGATCTCTATCCCTCAAGAGCTCTCTCTCTCAAGTACAATCAATTCCAATAACCTGGATTGATACAAATCTGTACTGTTCTTCAACATTCACATACAATGAACTACTACAACCACCACACTAAACTAAGAAGATCTAATTCTACATATACAATTAGGAGACTTGAGCATGCACTTACAACCAACATTTAGGCCTCTTGAACAAGGGCTCTAAAAACAATCTTACTAATAATAGAGACATGAACTTAAGACTAAGACTTAAACTCATCATGCAAACACTTGATTTTGTCCTCAAAAATAGCATTCTAGATGCACAGGTAACTGACGCCAGTTCCTGCCTGTTTGCCTGTGACCGACATCGGCTGATCCTCTGCCAACGCCGGTGTTTCTTCAACTGCACCTGACCAACGTCGGTCTCTCCTGACCGACGCCGGTGACTATGTAAACTTGAAACTTTGGTAATGCACTCATATGTGAATCTTTTAGGCTCCACACCTTAACAAAAGTGTCGATGTACTACCCAAATTTTTATAGTGGGTAGACGAATGGTTATTTATTCCATGGAAGAAAAAAATACATTTATTAGTATACTATGGGGTTCAAATATCTAAAAGGGTAGAAGAAATCTAGAACTACTAATATAGATGAAAATCTTTTGTCTAATGACCAGTAAATCTATGAATATCATAAGGTTGATCTACTCATTCTACAGGTAAAGGATCAAGCTAAGGTAATGAAATACAACCATCACCAAGGAATGAATAATATGTAATAACAATTATATTAGGCTCATCTATAGGTAAGGCTAGTTTTTTAATAAGTCTAAGAAAAGTGGCTAACATCTATGAAGGAAGCATATTGGAAGGGTTACAACATCTAGAAAAATGATAAGGTCTTATCATAGAATGATCCATGATCATATTCCTAAGAGTATCTACTATGAATGGAGGCATAATAAGTGAGTGTTACATCTCTAAATTGTGAACAATAATAGATAAATTAATATCAAGTACTACAACAGAAGGAACAATATCTAAGAACTTCAACATTTTTAGCTTGGATGAGTCATGATAAAAAAGGGTTGCCTAAATAATAACCATCATCATAATTAGGTGTATGTAAGTTTATATTACATGTATTAACTATTTTATCAGTCAAGGAATTATGATGAATGGAATCTCTAGTTTCTGGTTAAAGTAACCAATATGTCATGATAAGGTTGTTGATGGGTTTGAGGTTGAAGAGAAGGAGGAAGTTGAGTGATGATGTGAGGGGAAAGATCATAATTTTTGATATTTAGGCTTATCTCATATGAATCATCATCATTATAATTTAAGAGGTTAGGTATAATATTCTAAATTAATTTTGGATGACCATTATAACCTCTAGTGGAGTTAACTAGATAGTTGAAGTGTTGGGATTTTCAAAATATAACACTAGGTAAGAGTTCAAGGGTGGGTATTGATATAATATATTTAGGAATATATAAGCATACATAGGATATATAATTATAGTTGTAAGTAAATAATATCACACATAGAAATTATACACAACATAGAAATTACCATGGGAAAATCTCTATGAGATTAAAAAAATCACCAAAAGTTATTTTCATATATAGAGAAACAATTTTACCCTAATACAACTTCTCTTCTCAATTATCCTCTCCAAAGGATCCTTCAAAAAACTCTTGAATAAATTCCCATGAATAATAAATAACCAATAGGGGTAAAACCTATTTTAAAGGTAATTTTAAAGGGATGTGACCATTGTGGATAATAGGTCCAACCATCCTGAAGAGTCTTTAAAAAAATATTGGTAACTATTAAATAGTTATAATAATGTTATTTATTTTGATAAGGTTTCCACCTCATAAAAAAAATAATAATATATTATTATTTAATAAATCACATAATACAAACTAAGGGTTAAATAATCACCAATTAGTTATTAAATGTACTAACACTCCTAATGCTAAGTGGGGATAAAAGCCATAGCCACCATAGATTAATTATACTATGTGAAAAATTGAAGGATTTTAAAATTTTCATCATGCCAAAAGTCACCTTTTGAAACAAAAGGAATTATATTTTGTAAAATAATTATAATTGATTTTAGGCTAGAATTATTATGAGATTACATCTCACTATTTCTCATGAAAAATCACCAAGCATATTTGGAGCTTTTTATAACATAAGGACCTCCATTAAAAATTATGATTTTTAATGTATTGAGGTACATAATTAAAAACTTCCACATGAAGTTTAATTAAATCACATAACTTCCACATGAATTTTACAATGCTTTATAATGATAAGTATATATAAAGATAAGAAGCACATGGCCTTTAAGAAGTGGCATTGTCATGCACACTCCCTCTAAATGGAAACTCCAAGAGGCCCATAATTTCACAAAAATGATAAAACTTGGTAGCACCAAGTGGTTTTGTGAAAATATATACCACTTTTTCATATATAGGACAAAACTATAGATTAATATCACCATTGAGGAGTTTCTCTTAGATTAAATGCACATGAAATTTAATGTGTTTAGTTCTTTAGTGCTACACTAGATTTTTTTCTAGAGCTATATAAATTTGTTTATCATAATGAAGGATGGTACTTTGAGAAACATCCAAATCAATTTCTTCCAAAACACATCATATCCACATAGATTATTTAATAGCTTCCATAGCACTTCTATACTCAACTTCTATAGAATAGAGAAAGAGATACTAGGTTACTTCTTACTGCTCCAAATGATAGCACACGTACCAAACATAAACACATATCCAAAAGTAAATTTGTGATCTAACATATCACCAACATGGTCAGCATCACAATAACCATATAAATTAGCATTATCAATGGATAAATAAAATCCTTTGATATAATGAAGAATGCATTTATCTAATTTTCAATGATCCAAATAATAATATTACATAAATATAGAAGCAACACTAAAAACATATGAAATATATGGCCTAGTAATGGTTAGATAAATCAAACTTCCAATAAGTTTTCTATACAAAGTAGGGTTAGATTTTTCAAATGCAGGTTTAGTATCAGGTTTAACAACAAATTCAATAGTAGTGATAGATTTATAATCAATCATGTTAAACATAACAAAAATATTATGTGCATATAGAGATTGTGATACAATAATTGTTTTTTAATCCTAAAATATAGTCATTCTTAAAAACTAATGTAGAATGCTTAAATCAATCATTTCAAATATTTGACTTAGTTTATCCTTATATTTATGAATTAAACTAGTTAGATATCTAGTAATCAACAAATCATCAACATATAATACAATAAGAATAAAATTACTATTTTTAACTTTAAAAATAAGATCATTATTTAAATAGCAATTAGAAAACCCCAATTCTTTAAAGAAAAGTAATTTTATAATACCAAGCTTGAGGAACTTGTTTTAAACCATACACATATTTTTTCAACTTACATACATAATGTTCTTTATTAGGATTAGTGAAACCTTTAGGATAAGTCATAAAATTATTCTTCTAAATCACCATTTATAAATGCATTCTTGACATTAATTTGGTGGATAACCCAACCATTTTGGGCTTCAATAGTAATAAGAAGTATAATAGTACTCATTTTTACTATAGGAGCAAAGGTTTTAATATAATAAATCTTGGGTTCTTGAGTAAACCCATGAGAAACTAATCTAGCTTTAAATTTGTCAATTTTATCAATTAAATTATATTTGATCTTATAAATATACCTATAACTGACAATATGCCTTTTAGGTGGAGGAGGTACAATATCCAAAGTCTGGTTTTTAATTAAGGCATTATATTTAGCTAGCATAGAAATAATCCATCTATTATCTTGAGTGACTTCCTTAAATTATTGATTTTAACATTAATATATCATTAAATCATGAAAAAAAAGTTGACTTCTAGTTAATTGATTAATATTATCAACATTAAAAGATTGAATTAGGGATTCTACCCATTTAGGTCTTTTACATTGAACATGAAGCTTAGGGGGGTCTTCAAACTCTAAGTTAACCAAAACTAGATCAAATTCCTCAAGGTCATATGTTTCATCATAAGGAGAAATATGAGAGTCAGGTTCATCAAAAGAAAAACACTGAGGAGGATCCACAAAGGGCTCACAAAAAGATTTTTTAAGAATAAGAACATTTTTATTCTTAATAATCTAATGTTTAGAGCTATCATACACTCTTAAACTTTTTGTCTTACCTACATAACCTATAAAATATAATAATATAAAGTAGGATCGAGATTATTTCTTTTAACTTTAGGAATAAAGATAAAAGTAGGACTACCAAAGATCATGAGATGAGCCACACTAGGTTTATTTTTAGTTCACATTTCTAAAGGGGTATAAAGATGCAAGGCTTTATTAGGTACTCTATTTAGAATATGAACAATAGTATTCATGGATTTGTCCTATAATAACTTAGGAATATTTGCATATTACATCATTATTCTAGTCATTTTTATGACGGTGCAGTTTGTTATTTTAGCAATACCATTTTGTTGAGGTGAATAGGGATTTGTTAGTTCCCTTTGAATACTGAAACTAATACAAAAATAATAAAACTCTTTACTAACATATTCACCACCATTATTATTTCTTAATATCTTAATAAAAAAATTAGATGTATTTTTAACAGTAGCTTTAAATTTCTTGGATTTAGATAACATATCAGATTTCTTTTTAATGAAAAAAGACCAGATCATTCTAGTGTAATCATCAATAAGAGTAATAGTATACAAAGAACCATTAAGGGATACAACTTCAAGTGGTCTTACAACATCACTATGAACTAATTCTAAAGGATGTGAGGAATTTGCATCATGATTCTTGTGAAAAGGGTTAGTATGTTGCTTACCACGTAAGCAACCCTTACAAGTTTCATGATGAGAAAGGATAGAAATAATTCTAGCAACAAGATTATTTATATAAATATCATATAAATTATAAAATTAACATGTCTTAATCTTTCATTCTATAATTAATATTTATTATTACTATGTGATGAAAGAAAAAATGGAAAAGGAGAAAAGATATATAAACCTTCTTTTGAACACCTTCAACAATCAAGGAATCTGAATGATTTATAATGGACCAACTATCTTTAAGTAATGTTACAATAAAATTATCATTTTCAAGTTGAGAAAAAGATAGAAAATTCTTTTTAAGCTTAGGTATATATAAAACATCATTAATATCAACATTTGAAAATTTTGCTTTTCCCTATTTAGTTGCTTCTAACAAAGAATTATCTCCTAAGTAAATTATTTCAAATATATCTATAGAATCACATAAAATATTAGATAAACATGTCATATGGTGTGATTCACCAAAATCTAAAATCCACTCATTTTCATTTGAAGCAAATAAAGTAGCATACAAAGCAATAACATTTGAATCCTAATTGTTATTCTGATTAGGGTCTTGATTCTTCTATTTGTTTTGATTAAATATCTTCCCTTTTTTATTTTTTATTTTTTATTATTATTTTTATAATAGGTTTCCCTTATATGACCAAATTTACCACACAATTTTCAATTTTTATTAAACTTAGGTGTATGATTCTTATTACTTGATTTCATATTCTTGTATTTGCCTTTATCAAAATTAGGGTTAGATTTTTGGTTTTTAGTGTTATCAAAAATATTATTTAATGTGAAAAGTGCCTGAGTGGCATTTTATTTAGAATCAAAATTTGTCATAACTTGTTCTTCTTGAATCAAGAGAGAAAACAAGGTGGTAAGGTCAGGGATATCTTGCTTAGTTTGATACTTACAATTCAAAATTGAAATCAAATTTCTAAATTTTTCATGAATATTTAACTAAATTATAAAATAAAGAAATTTATCCTAAATCAAATTACAATTAAATCCATTTAAATGATCTTTAATGTTTGTTTTTTAATTTTAAAAACAAAATTAACAACTTTTTCATCACCCTTCATAGTTGTAGTTAGTAATTCAGGGATTAATTTAATGATATTTTAAAGGAAAATGCCTTCATGCATGGACTCAAATAATTTCCAATCATCACTAGGAGACTCTTGATTACTAATTTGGAAATTAATTCATCCTTAACACTCCACAAGATAATGGACATATCTTCTTATGATTTTTGTTGAAATACATTGGTAAGCCCAAGGGTCACATGTCATCCAGAAGGAGATTTTTTAGTCCCAACAATAATATTCCATAATTTTTGGGCCATAATATCATATTTAACATTAATTTTACATATATTATAATTATTTTCATTGAGCATTTGATATTTATCTAAGGAAAAATGGGGCGAAGCCATAGCTTCCCTTTAAACAAGATAGTAAACAAATGCTCTAAAAGAAACTATTTTAATTGATTTTATTAAATATTTTCAAAATAAAGTGAATTTCACATGAAAATATACTTAATAACACAATTTAGATGCCAAATAATGTTAAAAAAATGAATTAAAGTTTCACTAATATTGGTGTCAAAAGAGTCACACTCAAAACGATCACTTAAACACTATTATTAACAATGTGTAAAAAATTCAATAAGAGGTTTCAAAACAAAAATGGACCACTCCAATTCATTTTAAATGTTCCAAAACTTAGAGATTGATTGGTTACATGACTATGTTTATTAAAAAATGATTCACTAGGTGGAAAGTTGAAACAAGTTTGACACCATATAGGAGTTTACACATGATAAAGTTGGCACACAACCCAAGATTTAAATTAAAATTACTTTAATTTTAAGTTAATTTGAAAAAAATTCAAAAAATAAATAAAATAAGATTAGGGGGGATTTGAACACAAGACCTCTCTTGTGACAAGATTTTTAAAAAATGAAAGCTACCAACCCTTATAAGAGTTTAATTTAGATCTTACATGCACAAATTTAAATATATATGTTTTTATATAATTTTTCAAAAAATAAATATATATATATATGGTGAATGTGAATTTAAAAAGCAAATCCATTGATTTTTTTAACTTCTGGATTAAAAAAAGATCACCCAAGGTGGGACCTAGGGTTGGCTTGCATGAAAATTTGAGATTTAATTAATCAAATATTTAAAAAATATATTCAAAGACTTAATACTAACCTTTTTATTTATTTTTGGCTGGTTTTGGCACTCCTTCAGGTGAGTAAATTCTCATAGTAAATTGTACAAGCTTCCAAATGGATTGAAATTTTTAGAATCCTCCTTAAATTATCTGTTAGTGCTAGAACAAGCTTCAAAAAGAATTTTTTGGTGGATAATTTGTTGTTTTACACCTATTTTCCATAAAATGTAATTGAAAAGGTTCAATAAAAATTTAAGAGGCTGAACAAAAGCTTCTCAAGCCTCAAAAATGAATTTAGATTTCTTAAATATGCATATAATGACCTTTTAGAGTACCAAATCTCTTGAAGAATGATATAAATAATCTATTTCTGATTTGCTTCCTTGTATAGGTTGTAAAAAAATCTACATATCTAGTAAAATAATTAAAAAAAATTATATGTTTTATCTTACCAAATGCTTTGTATCCTTCACTGAATAATCACCAAGATCTTGCCAATCAACCAACACTTCAATCAAACTCTGCTACCATGATAGAATCTATGTAGGAATATATATGCATACAAAAGATATATAAATGTAGTTGTAAGAATATAATTTCACACATATAAATTATACACAACATAGAAATTACCATGGAAAAATCTCTATGAGATTAAAAAAATCCACCAAAAGTGATTTTCATATATTGAGAAATAATTTTACCCAATACAACTTCTCTTCTCACTTTTCCTCTCAAAAATAACCTTTAAAAAAATCTTGAATAAATTCCCATGAATAATAAATAACCAATAGGGGTAAACCCTATTTTATAAGTAATTTTGAAGGGAGGTGAGCATTATGAGTAATGGGTCCAACCATCTTAAAGAGTCATTAAATAAAATATTGATAACTATTAAAAATGATAACAATGTTATTTATTTTCATGATGTTTCCACATCATGTTAATAAATAATATATTATTATTATTATTTAAAATAAATCACCTAATATGGACTAAGGGTTAAATAATCACCACGTAGTCATTAAATTCTCTAACAGTTATTTTAAAGACATTGTATTCTTGGAATTATTTTAAATTCCAAGGATTTGTGTCCCATTGAATCTTGTCTACAACACCATTATGAGTAAATATGACACATTCGAATTTGGATGAAGCAAATGCTCTTATACAATGAGTCTAAGGTCGATCGAGTAAAATATTATAAGAAATTGGAAAGTTGAATATCATGACTTTCACATGGATGGTAATGGGAGGAACAATAATAGAAAGCCAAACACAATTTAGAGGATGCATTTGTCTTCTATCATATCCATGGTATATATTGTGTGTAGATTTAAGGTTAAATTTGAATTCTACAAGTGTTTTAATAAAGTCAAGGGAATGACCATAAGTGTTTGAACCTCCATCAATTAAAGCAAGCTTAACTTGGATATCACTTATTTGGATGTTAATGAATAAATGAAGATCATTTGCAAAAATTAATATCTCGTCAGGAATCATAGAAGAGATAGGGAATTTAAGTGAGAGGAAAGTGTCCACTATTTAATTATCATAGATAGACATATCTTTACATTGTTTAAGTATGTTATCTTTAGGTATGGATAAGGAAACCTCTTTCCCTATAGGAGGAAGATGAGGGATGTTAATTCAAACAATAATTACATTAGGTGTTTACGATGGTAGGGAGAAGTTATCATTAGCTTTAAGACTGGTATTTCAGATGGGATATGGTAAATATCTACAATAGGATCCCATTCATCATAACTCATGAGAATATTGTTAGATATAGGTGCATAGTGTTTCAATAGCTCTTGGGAAGGTTGGTTGGATATATAGTTAAACTTATATTGATAAGGTATGATTAGTTTAGTTTTTTTACAAGTGGGTTGATTGAATCTAGGTGATGTTATGGTTTGTTAATTTTTTTCTTGTGGTTGAGTAGAATAAATACTATTGGAAGTTTGAGGTATGTTTTCATGATGTATGAAAATTGGATAAGGAGTAGAAGTTATATCAGTGATATGATAGGTATGGTAGATTTGTGTTATTGGAGGTTATGCTTGTGTGCATATTAGGTCCTCATTCCCTAATTCAATGAGATTGGATGGGGAAGTGTATTGAATGATGCAAAATGTTAAAGAGGTGTGATGTGTAGGTGTTGGATTGGAATCAATATAACTAACTAGTCTTCTCATAGTAATCATATTAGCCACATTTTCATCATTAGTGTTAAGGTCTATAAGGCATTCAATGTTACTATTATTAGAGTTAGGTTGTTTAATGTTGTTTAGTTGGTTAGGAAGGGTATCTTTGTAGATATCTAAATGAGCATTATCTATTAAATGTGGAGCCATTTCACCCCTAAGTTAAAATAAAGTTAACAGGGCAATTTCAACATGTATTTATTTACTTTTACAAATGTGGGGTGATTTTTTTAGTGTGATAATCACTTCCCAAATTTGTGGCATGATTTATGGAGAAATAAGTGTGATTTAAAGAGGTTGAGAGAATTGAGGGATTATATTTTATCCAGTTTGTTAAAACCTCACTTATTTTGTGCCTTTTTTATGGGGATATGGATTATCACCAAGGTATGGCATTTTTTTCAAAGAGTATAAATAAGGGTGAGAAGAAACACAATGTAATTGTGTTTTGCATCTCAGTTTGAGCTCTACTTTCTCTTTGTAGTCAGTGTGATTGATTTTGAGGTGTAGCTTTGCATCTTAGAAATTTTGGTGTGAATTCAAACTAGTAAAAATTATCTCTATGAGGGGTTTCTTGTTTAGATTTGTTTTTACTCTTGCTTATAATATTATTGAGATCCTCTTGGTGGATGTAACCCACATTGGGTGAACCATGTTATATTGATGTTATGTGTTTATTTGCTTAGATCTAAATTTTTCTTCCATATGTCTCTGTTGCTATGATTCTGAGGAATGATTTCTATGTTGCATATTATTACATAATTAATTGATTTTAATCAGTTATTCTGAACAACTAGTATCAGAGATAGCTTTAGTGGTTTTGCTAAAGTGGTGAATTATAGGGAAATATATTAGCTTGAGTGGGAGCTATGGAGAATAATGGTAGATCTAGAGTTGAAAAATTCAATGGGTAGAATTTTAGATTGTGGAAGATGTAGATGGAGGATTACTCATTTTATAAGGATCTTCATCTCCCTTTAATGGAAAAAATAAGCCAACCTTTAGGTATAAATTAGGTAGATTGGAATTTGCTTGATAGGGAAGTACTGGGAGTCATACAATTATGCCTTGCATATTCGGTTGCCTTCAATATTTTAGAGGAGATGACCATATTTGGCCTGATAAAGAAATTATGGGAGTTATTTAAAAAAACCTCTACCTATAATAAAATATTTTTGATGAAAAGGTTATTTAATATGAAAATTTCTAAAAATCATTTTATAGCTAATTATTTGAATGATTTTAATATTGTTGTGAGTATGCTAACTTCTATTGGTATTAAATTTGAAGATGAAGTTAAGGCTTTATTTATTTTATGATCCTTACTTGATAGTTGGGATAGCCTAGTTGTGGTTATGAGTAATGTCATCCTTGTTAAGGGAAGTTTAAATTTTGAGGATGTTATAGGTGTGATTTTTAGTGAGGAAATGCAAAGTAAGAGCACTAGGGAATCATCTTCAGGGAATGATTTGATGGTGAAGACTAGAGGGAGAAAAAAATATAAAAGCAAAGGAAACCATGGAAATTTAAAGGGTCAAGGAAGATCTAAATCTAGAACCAAGATGGTGTGCTAGCACTGTGGGAAAAATGGACACACAAAGAAGGAATGTTGGGAACTTTGGGACAAGAAGAACAAACATGAGGAGACCAAGGAGGTAAATATAACAATAGGTAATGTTAGTCAAGATGATTTAATTATTTGCTTGGATAATGTTTCTAAATCTTGGGTATTAGATTCAAGGGCTTCTTTTCATGCCACCCCACATGGGCATCATTTTGTTGATTATGTTCAAGGAGATTTTAGACATGTTTATCTTGGTGATGATGAACCATGTATTATAGTAGGGAAAGTTTGTGTTTAGATAAATATGTAAAATGGGAACACATGGATACTAAAGGATGTCAGGAATGTTCCACAGTTAAGGTAGAATTTAATATTAGTAGGGTAATTAGATAGTGAACGTTATTTGGTGATGTTTTTAATAGACTCTTGGAAAGTTACCAAGGGTGATATTATGGTTGCAAGACGTAATAAATTTGGTACTTTGTATTTTACTAGTCGTATGAATCAGTATAATTTAGTTGTTGCATATGGAGATGCAACTTTGTGGTACTACAGGCTCAGTCATATGAGTCACAAGGGCATAGAAATCTTGAAAGACAAGCTACGTAGATTGAAACAAGTTGATTTGGACTTCTATGATGATTTTTGTATAGGAAGCAGAAGTGAGTTAAGTTCATAAGAGTTGGACCTAAAAATAAGGAGAACAAGTTGGAGTTGGTTTACTCAAATGTATAAGAGCCAGCTCAGGTATCTTTTATTGGTGGTTCAAATTATTAATTTACATTTATTGATGATGCAACTAGGAAATTTTAGGTTTATTACATTAAGAAGAAATTTGATGTGTTTAAAACATTTAAGAGATATAAATATTTATTTGATAATGAAATAGGTCTCAAGTTGAAATGTCTCAAGTTGGATAATGGAGGTGAGTATTATAACAAAGCATTTAATGATTATTGTTCACAAAATGGAATTTATAGGCAAAAGATGGTTCTAGGGACACCATAGGAGAATGGAGTGTTGGAGAGGATGAACATGAAAATCATGGAGCATGCTAGGAGCATGAAGTTATATGCAGGGCTGCCCCTAATGTTTTGGGTAGAAGCAATTAACATAGTGGTATATCTGATTAATAAAGGGCCTTCAGTGTCTTTGGATGGAGGCATACTTGAGGAAGCTTGTTCTAGTAAGAAAGTTAATTATTATTTTCTTAGGGTATTTGGATGTGAGGCATTGTTTTGTGTTCTTAAAAAGGATAGGACTAAGTTAGAGGCTAAGTCTGAGAGATGCACCTTTATTGGTTATGATGAGGATGAATTTAGTTTATAAATTTGGAGTCTTAGAGACAAGAAAATATTTTGGTCTAGGGATGTTGTCTTTAAATAAAAAGTAATGTATAATGATTAGTTATAGGAATAAAAACAAAAAGAGTACATAGTACTAGATGATATTATGAATGGTAAAGTGTCCAAGGAGATAGTTTAGGAACCTCCCACATAAGAAACCCAAACTCCTATAGTAAGAAAGCCTCTTAGGGTGAGAATATATCTTGAACATTTTCCCCCATATTTGATTTATTTTTTACTTACTAATAGTGGAGAACTAGAATGTTTTGAGGAAGTAATGTAGGTGAATGCTAGGAAGAAGTGGGAGCAAGCCATGGAAGAACATAGTTCTTTCATGAAGAACTAGACATGGGATTTGGTGAAGCTATCGAAGGGAAAGAGATCATTTTATAATAAGTGGCTATAAAAACTCAAAGAAGATGGAGGAAGGAAAAGCTACAAGGCCTAATTAGAGGTCAAGGCATTTGCATAGAAGAAAGGTATTGATTTTGATGATATTTTTTCTCCTATTATTAAAATGACTTCTATTAGAACTATGCTTGGTATAGTTATAGTAGAGGATTTGCATTTAGAAAAATTAGATGTGAAGATTGCATTCCTTCATGGTGGTTTGGAGGAAGAATTATATATTTAACAACCATAGGGTTATGAAGTCAAAGGAAAGGAGAAATTGGTGTGCAAATTAAATAATAACTTGTATGGCCTAAAATAAGATCCACGATAATGGTATAAGAAGTTTAATAGTTTTATGTTGGAACAAGGTTACTCCAGGTGTCATTCTAACCATTACATGTATGTCAAGAGATTTGAGGATGGTGATTATATTATCCTCTACTTGTATGTATATGACATGTTGGTTGTAGGAAAGAACATGCAACAGATTCAAGTACTCAAGAAGTAGCTTGGTGATTTTCTTTTTTATGAAGGATTTAGGTGTAGTGAAGTAAATCCTTGGTATGAGGATAACTTGAGATAGGAAGGAGAAAAAGTTGATCTTATCCTAGGAAGAGTATGTGAAGAAAGTTTTGGAGAGGTTTAGTATGTAGGATGCTAAGCTAATTGAGACTCATTTTGTAGGTCATTTTAGATTATCAAAGGATTAATGTCCCAAAACAAAAGAAGAAAAGCTAAAGATGCCCAAGGTACCTTACTCATCGACAGTTGGTAGCCTAATGTATGTTATGGTTTTTACTAGGCTAGATATTTCCCATTTAATGGGAGTAGTAAGTAGGTACATGAGTAATCCAGGTTATGAACACTGACAAGTAGTAAAATGGATTATTCAATATTTGAAAGGAACCATGGGTATAACATGATGTTTTGGTGGGTTAGACACTACTTTGTGTGATTATGTGGACTCAAATATGGCTGGGGATGTTGATAGCATGAGAAGTAAAATAGGTTATTTATTTACTATTAGGAATATAGCATTTATTTAGATTTCCCATACATAGAAGATTATGGCTTTATCAACCACAGAGGTTGAGTATGTTGTTGCTACAGAGGCTAGTAAGGATATGATTTGGTTAAAATAATTAATAAATGAGTTGGGTTATAAGCAATAAATTAAGGGACTACATAGTGATAATTATATTGTTATACATTTATCCAAGAACTCCACTTTCCACTTGAGGATGAAGCACATACAGTTGTAGTATCATTTCATTAGGACAATTTTGGAAGAAAACATAGTGAAGCTAGAGAAGATATATATGAGCTAGAATCATATGGATATGTTGACCAAGGTAGTCACATTGGAGAATTTGAGGTTATGTTCAGATTTGATTCATCTACATGAAGATCATGGTGAAGTATTAAATTTTGTTCAAGGGGAAATGAACTCCAAGTGGGGGATTATTAAATGTGGAGTTTGTTTCACCCCTAAGGTTAAAATAAAGTTAATAGGGCAATTTTAACATGTATTTATTTACTTTTACAAATTTGGGATGAATTTTTTAGTGTGATAATCACTTCCCACATTTGTGTCATTATTCATGGATAAATAAGTGTGATTTAAAGAGGTTGAAAGAATGAGGGGATTATATTTTATCCATTTAGTTAAAACCTCCCTTATTTGTGTCATTTTTGTGGGGATATGGCTTATCACCAAGGCATGGAATTTTTTTCAAAGATTATAAATAGGGGTGAGGGGAAACACATTGTAATTATGTTTTGCATCTCATTTTTGAGCTATACTTTCTCTTTAGGGTTAGTGTGATTAGTTTTGAGGTGTAGCTTTGCATCTCAAAAAATTTGGTGTGAATTCAGGATGGAGAAAATTATCTCTATGAGAGGTTTCTTGTTTAGAGTTGTTTTTGCTCTTGGTTATAATATTATTGAGATATTCTTGGTGGACATAGCCCACATTGGGTTAACCACGTTATATCAATGTTATGTGTGTATTTGCTTAGATCTAGATTTTTCTTCCATATTTCTCTGCTACTATGATTCTGAGGAATGATTTTTGTGTTGCATATTATTGCATAATTAATTAATTTTAATGACTTATTCCAAACATTATCTTGGTTTAAATCTTGATTTTTATTTTGAGTCTCATGAGCTTTAAGTGTTATGTCATAAGCTTGTTGATGTTTTCATATAAGGAATTTGTGGTCAAAGTTAGGACCAAGAATAAAATCCATAATAAGATTTATTAATTGTCTACAAGTCTCATGAGAATCACCCCAACTTGCATGAAACCAAAAAACATTATTTGGATCATCACATGATTTCATAGGATTCGGGATCAAGATCTTGTGGTATAGGTCTTGGAAGACATTTTTGAATTTATGCTAAGGATAATGGTTTGTGTACATTAGTATGACTATTTTTAGAAAATAGGGGATTGTAATTATAATAATTTATAGGGTAAGGAACATGCTCCATGGTTTTATTTAGATAAATAAATTGGATGGTGTGTATGGTGTCATAAGTGTCAATAAAACCATCATTGGTTACATGATGGTTTTTATTTTTGATAAGGATGTGAGTTCCCATTGTAGGTTGAGATGGTTAAAATTGAAGCATGAAGAAGTCTTGTCATTTTTCTTAGTTAAGATCTTCTTACAAAGTTTCTGGAGAAAAGGTCTAAATGTGATACTATAATTTAGGGTGGAGAACATTAGTAAATAAGTGGAAGAGGTTGTCATTTGTCATGTTATGCTCAGATTTGTTAGACACATTTTTCCATTATTTGATGAAGGCTTGTTCCATTTTAGTTTTGAGTTGTTTACAATTTATAAAATAAGATAAGTTATTTTCAAGAAGATCACTAATTTAGAATTTTTGGACCAGTGAATTGACCAAGTCTTATAGGCTAGTAATAAAATGGGTGTTTAATTGATTATACCAATCTAAATCATCTTTTGAAAGTGTTTTATTCAATATTTTAGTGGTAGTGAAATTATTAATCTTAACATAATATTTGTAAAGGTTTCCAAATGTATTTAGATGCAAGGTAGGGTTTGTAGATCCATTATAATTAATGGTTGGAGTGACACTTCCTATGTAGATGTTGGTAATTTGAGGTAGTAGAGGTTAATTTTGTAAATGGTTGATAGTTTTGTTGATAAGTGGGGGTTTGGGTATGAGGTTACCATGTGAATCCCTAAAGCGGGGTGGGGAGAATTATGATTTTGCACTAGCCATGTAACATGGTGAGGTTGGTTTTAGAAATTTATGAAGTGATTTTGCATTTGCATCATTTAATTTACATTAATAATTTGAAATCGATACATTTGGTTAAGCATTTTATATATAAGTTGATTGATTTGAGAAACATTTTGGCTGGCAGATGTAGCATGTGATGCATTAGTATTATATGAGGTATTAAGAGCTTGAGATTCACTATGAATGTGGGATGAGGTAGTAGTATGTGCCACCCTAGTGGCATGAGTAAAATGGGTATAAAAAGAAGCATTGGTATAAAAAAAACATTGTTAGTAAAATATGCATTAGTAGAATGAGATGCACTAGTAGAATGGTTATGGATATGGGTATTTTGAAGAGCCATGCTAGAATTTTAACCTGCCACATTTGTATAGATGCTTAAAATCAAGGTAGAAGAAGACATAGAGGATGATGTCATGGTATGGGAAGGAGACATAATGGAGGGGAATGGTTGGGATGAAAAGAAATGGCTTGCCCCAAATCCTTGGGAAAAGGTAGGGGAAGGTGAATGGGGTTCTCCTATATGAGGTACCATCATGAGATTATATGTGATTTTAGGATCATTTCCTCTATGTTGAAGGCTTTTGTTGATTGAAAATATTATTTAAATTGTGTACTCAAGGTCACACTCATATTCTAATGAAATAAAGAGGTTAAGTGTCAAGGAATAATGGGGAGAAGTCCCATAGTTGGTAGTATAGTTGGAAACATGGACATTGATTTGATCTATAGTAGGTGCCACAAGATCTACCTTAGGAACCCTATTATCATCAAACAAGAAATTAATGATGAATGAGGGAAGATAAAACTTGGTAAAAATGAGGATCAACTAGTAGGGTACTAGGTTGAACTAGTTGAAACTATTTTTTAAGATAATAGATAGTCAAACTAGTCAACTATGTTCTATAGATGGTAAAACTGAGGGATTCTAAAAGACACATAGTTAGATAGGTTGAATATACATTGAAAATAAAAAAATAAAGTAGAATGTAAGATATTGGATCAAATATAATGATTATGTTCTATGGAAAAATAGAGACTGGAGGAGAAATGGTCGAGTAGATAGACTTGTTTTGAAGGTAAAGACAAATTTTGATAGTTATAACTCTAGATGAACTAGTGTTATTCTGAAGAATATTTGAAATAAACACATATGAATCTAGGTCAATCTAGTTTATATAGTTGTGGCACATATAAAAAAACATTGTACTAATGCTAGTTGATACAAGTTTTACAATACAACATATAATTATCAAAGAGTGAGACACAAAAATAGAAATGTTAATCTATGTGGTCGTTCATAAATGTTTTAATTTATAACTTTTAGAAATAAATGTGATAGGGATTTAATTGTAAAAATTAACTAGAAAGGTAATATAAAGATGGTTTTAGGTAGTTAAGGCTGAAAGAGATTTATATTGGTGATGATATTGGCTTGATATTGGGGTTTACCCCCTCACTTCACAATTCTAAAATGATAAGAGTGTTGAATGTTTTGCTAATATATACCATCAACCACATATTTCTACTCAACCAAAAAATCAATTTGGCTTCCCTCTTGGTGATTAAATCTAAGTAGGTAGACCTTGGGTAGAATATTTTTAATGTTTTTTGATATTATGTGGTTTTAAGTGTGTGAATAAAAGAAAAATAGTGTGACTAAATTGATAAATTAAAACTTCCTATTTAGTCTTTGTATTCTAATCTAGTAAATAAATAATAATACTGAAAGATGAGTTAATTAATAGTAATATTAGTTAATTCCTTTGATTTAAGAGTACTTCGTTAGTTCATATGACCAAGTATGCAAATAGTACAAAATAGAACCATATAGGTCAATTTTATCTATTGAAGTAAGATCCAAAAAAACATAGTCAAATGAGTTAATAGAGTCTCCTAGGGAAAAAAGAAATATATATAAATATGTCAATATATTTGAACTCTTTCACTATAGGGTTATAATTTTATAGATTGAAAACTATGAAAAATAGAACTGAAATGATAAAGATGGTGAGAATGAACCTAATGATTTTGAAGATGTTGAATTTGTTTTTTATACTTCTACCATCTAGATGAATATTTTTAAACTAATAATAGAGTAAATTGGGTTGGGTGAGTCTAAAAAACGTTTATGTGAATAATTATACTAAGTTTAGTGGATCAATCTAGTTACATGTGGTTAAAGATGACCTGGACAAAGAAAAACATAATCGATCAGATCAACTATGTATTAAACTTATACACATAAAGTTAGATTGAGTTGATAGATTTAATCCAATGATGTAAGAATGAAATAACTAATAAATGATAATAAATAAAATCATGAAGGAAAATTTTCAAGGTTTATTTCATGTCAAGTTTACTAGACTATGTGATAATGGAAAGTGAAGCTGATCTACAAATCAATCCTAGCTCAGAGAAGATAAATCACACTAGCCCTTCCAATTATTGGTACATTTATAAAATTAGTTTCATGACCAATATGGATCTTATATACCTAACTAAGGGGTTTTTTTATCACATAATATCACTATAGAGGGTTCCAAAGCCTCTAGTCAAGTAATACCACAAAATAACCCTAGTTAGTTCCTATGTTTTCTTATCAAATTAAATGCAAAGTAAAGTAAAAATAATATAATGATCACTAAATCATGTGTCAAAAATGGGGGTATTAAACATAAAATTTAACATTAAAATAGTAAATTTACTCAAGTAAATGTAGAGGTAATCCTAATGCATGGAGAGAGAAACATATTCATAAGCTAACATATGCAAGTCTATCTACTAATGAAGAGGAGAAAGAGTTAGGAATACTTACCTTAAAGATGAACCTATTGAGCATCAATCTCTCCCTTGGATAATGGTTATTTGAAAGAGGTTTTTATGGTTTGTAAGGATAATAAATATAGGTTAGATCTAGGCTACATGACTTCTCTTATGCATCCAAATATTTCTCCCATAAGACAATATTCTTCTCTCTAAAGGAAGTATGAAAGCCTAAGTAATGACTCCTTAAGTAGAATGGTATATAAGTAGATGCATAAATAAATTATTATCTCTATATTTATCTAATGAAAATGGAAAAAATGATGTTTTATATAGATATATGTAACCCTAAACACTTCCAAATTTTTAGCTGACACAGTTAGCCCAGTCGACCCAATTCTTTAATAAATAAAGTAGTTAGGTCCTAGGCTAGGATAGTGAAGATAACCTACTAACATAGTATTCTCATTTATAATAATAGGTTTGGCCCATGAATATTTTTTTAATAAATGACAAAAAGAGATTTTGTCTTAGGTAACAGTTGTTTAGGGTGGTGAATTGCTTGGATGAGTGTGTCAAGGAAGTGTCAAAGCTTATGGAAATGTATAGTACAAGTTTGTGTTGGTTTCAAGTGGTGGTATATTGGACAACAATATTTCAAATCACCAATGGTCTATGTACCCCTTTCTTAATGCATCCTTTAAAGCATACACTCAAAGAGATTGAGATTTGATGGGTTCAAGCAAGAGAGAAAGCATCAATAATTGATAAAGTTTAAAAATATTTTGTGTATATAATCTCCATTTTTGTGACCAACAAACACAAATTTTTAAAATTTCAAATAAGGACCCTCTTTTAGATTTAAAATCTCCATGTTTAGGTTTGGTTATGGAATTAATTAGTCCAAGTCTAAACTAGAAGTCATTATTTTGGGTTTGAGTCTCTTTTTTAGTGTGAGGTATTGATCTGATCCTAAGTTTGTTGAGTGTTCCTATAGTTTCTCTATTACTTTTTTTATTCCTAATTCTAAAGTTATAAATGGACATATATATTGAAGTTAGTATATGCATCTAGTTGGCTTTTGGTGATATGACTAACTTCTAGTTTTATGGACTAATTGGCTAACATTTTTTTAATTCCCAAGGATGTTTGTTACTCATAGAATTATTGTGACCCCATATGGTCACCTCACTGAAGCTTACTTGATCTAGCTTAGAAAGTTTCCTCTAAAGTAAGAATTAATTCCATACTTAGTCTTTTATTTTAGGTTTCTTTGAATATACCATTACCACACATATATCTTAAACTTGAAGCAACCATCAATTTTAAGAGTGGTAAGGTAGTTCAAAATTTAATGGCTAAGTCCACTAGTTTAAATTTCAATGGCTAACTCCCTGAGCTCCAAAATTATTCCACATGTCAGCACCCAACTTCCCCATAAATGATCTTTGTAATGATTTTATTTTATTTAGTGGGCCCTTGGATTCATAATATTGGGATGTGTCTTCATTTCAATTCTCATTAGTTTATTAATCAAAAAATTCTAATTCAAATTTCCCTAAACACCTAATCAATCAATATTATGCCACATGTCTTCATCCTAATTACTCACTTATTTCAAATCAAAACAACTAAGGTAGGGACCCTATGAGCATATAGATTACCAATATCATTCCATGTGTCTCCATCTCATGATTATAGAGCAAAAAATTAAAACAAATGATTCTTATGCATATGTATAAACTATATAATGCCACATGCAATGATCATGCTCATTTATGACTAACAATAAAAGGCAAATAATTTAAAGATAGGCGATCACCTAGATAATAAAGGGTTATCTATGTGGTGATATCCTACTCACCAGATCTTGTAAATAAAAACAAACATTCTGAGGCAATGTGACCCTATGGATAAGTGATATTTTCCATGTGGCATAATCTATCTCACCCATGGATTATTAGGTAGACCAATGGCTAGTCTCATAGTCAAATATCCCATTAATCTAAAGCTTATTAGAAGAAGCATAAGTCTCAAGGTTCCTTGATCACATAGATTAAAAATATCATTCCACATGAAATGATCTTTCTCATCTATTTTATGTGGAAGTATAAGTCCCAAAGTTTCCCAAGTGCCCCGACAAGTGAGGTTCATCCATGTGGTAACATCTGACTAGCTCATAGCCTAGAGATAGAGAAAATTATTATATAGAGATCATTATTCTCTAGATTAAAATTCTTTATCCACATGTTGACATCTCATTTAACCACAACTAAATTCCCATCATCACATTCATTAGATCTCAGTGATAGAGTGAAAGAGAGAGATCAAGCAACATTAAGGCATATCAATTTCTCATTACTAAAAAGAGGCTTAGGAAGCTAAGTTTTGAGTTAAAACCTATCATAAAAGTGAGGACATGTCAAGTTTCAAGCTATAAATAAATTATACATGAGACAAGGAAAATTTAAGGCATAAATATAGGGTCCACTAGTCTTGACTAAAGAAGAAATAGACAGGTGTCAAATTCCCAAGGAAATTGATTTGGACACTTATTTCAACTTTAGTGCATAAGTAAAAGACAAGAAGGTGAACCCCAAAGCATTCTGGATAGACACTTTTGTTTTTAATAAGGACCACACAATCAAATATTTTAATGAATTACCATGTGGCTAGCCCCTCAGTCATTCACAATGCCACAACAATATAAAAGGGAATGTTCTCCCCACATTACCTATGCATAGTAGATACATAAAAGACACTTATACATGAGTCTTTTCTTGACTTGCATAATTTTGACCTTATTTATTTATCATTAGTAGCCCAATATAACCTAATATAATAATTAATATGTAATCCATATTATACTTCTCCTCAAGACTCCCATAGTGGGTTGTGGAATTATGTTTCGTCCTATATGTTATAGGATAAATGATATTATAACATAATATTATTCTAACATTTCATTCCATGATGTCCAAGAGTGGGATATCATGCCTCTTAAAGGAAAGATCCATCTCTCCTTTCTATATATATTGCTACCTAATATGTTACAAGGGTCGACTCTATTTTTAAATAAGCATTGTCATAATATTGTAAGATTGATTTTCTGTGTAAATGTGTCTAGTTTCCTTACAAGTATTCCACTTTATTTTTATTTAATGGATAAATATTAATACTTTATTATATTAAATTATGCCTTATACAAATTTTATTCACTGTTTATGATGTGATTATACTATTTTACTTAAGTTCTTTGACTCCTTTTGCTTTATTTGAAGTATATAAGGATATGTGTGTAATCAACTACAAACTTGTTTACAATAAATTTAGTACAGGACACTTAGAATTATGAATTTGTATTTTATCCTTAGACTCTTTATATAAATGTTATTAATGACTTAATCATCATGAAACTTATCATATAGTGGTGAAACCATAGCTAAGCACGTTGTGGTCTTGGAAGTATTTGTGTTCCCTTTTAATTAGAATACTTTTTATGCATTACTCTTCCTCTCTTTTGATGTTTATTTTTGAACAAGTGATCTTTCCCTTATTTTATAAATGGTGAAGTGAATCAAAGTATAAATTTGAAATTTAATATGTTATAGTTGGTCTAGTTAGGAGTGTAAATGTTAAGTAAGGTAGTGAGAAAATTGGTATTGGGCCTCTGGTAGTAGTGTTACATCTATTAGATATCTATTCCAAGGAAGATATTTTATGTAAACCCATACCTATTTATTATTCCTTGAATTGCCTTAGCAATAATCCTAAAATAATATGATGTAATTCCCACAATTATTCCCCAAGCTCACTTAGTGTATATAGCCTCAGGTGAAACTGGGACTAAGATCTTAGACCAAATAACCCTTCTAAGATAAATACCCTTGCATTTCACATATTTAGATCTAATGTTACATTATATTTTGCATTTATGTTTATTTCTATTTTTTTTCATGTTCCTTTTCACACTGTATTTATAGCATGACCTCTATTTTATAATTTTATATTACATTTTTATAATTGGCCATTATTGTCTTCTTGGATCTTTGGTATCTTTTTGCTTCCCCATTTTTGAGATAATTTAAATTAAATTGGAGGTATAATCACTAAGTGGGGTGAATCAATGATGCAAGATAATTCAAATTTCAATTATAATCCTTTTAAACCCTTAATCAATCACCATAAGTATTTATAAAACATATAAATTATTCATAACAGTGAACAAGATAAATTATGTAATATAAAACACACAACACATGAATTATGTGGGAACCCTCATGGGGAAAAAACCCCACTCTCAAGCCTACAAACACATGGACTACTTGTCCTATAAGATGATCACAAACATGATAAATTTTAGTGAAGCACCCACTTCACAAGGATCACCCACCCCTAAGCATGAAAAAAGAACAAACATGTTCTAGATGTTGAGTACCCACACAACACCTGTGAAATCAAAAACTATATAAATATGATTTCTTTTCAATTTTATGGAGAAACAAATTATAACACCTCTCTTTAAACCCTTTACACTCTCTCAAGCTTACTCACACAAGTAATACATCTAAATACCCTTTTGGATCACTCTAGATTTTTCCTCTTATCCTCACTATTAAAACCTACATGATCACTATTATGACATCATATTTATGACCTGTAGGTCATACATACAATTATCAACCTACTCTGCTCTTCAGTCCATCTACTAGACACACACACACTTCATTATTCTTCTGCCACACACATTTAGAAACCATCACCTTAGATTTCAATATTTATAGGGCATTCATGAATATCATCTTATTACACATCCATAATAATTTCCTTAACCTTTGTGGCTTCTATCATGATAATACATAGCTCAAAACCACCCTCACAGGTTAGTTATAACATTTATGGGTCACTCTTAAGCAGCTACACCTTTCAAATAGGCCTTAATAGCCCTTATAGGTCTCATGGATACCTATTCACCCACTTTTAAATATTCATCAAGAAAAATATGAACACAATATCACTTCCAAATGCATGGGTCTACTCCACATGACCTCTAAGCCACCTTCAAATGAATACATTCATCACTACACTTATGATCATATGTATAATCTCAGCAAACATTACAAGAACACCATGAATAAATAAATAGTCAACTTTTAATAATTTTTTCATACTAAATATGGATTGGTCAAGCCTTTAAAAACCATATAGATCACCCTCAAGGAGTCTATATCACTATCCAATAGCTGAATCACCAAGAGATATTCAAATAACATCAAAACAAACTCAAACATCATTCTCAAGTTCTTAATAGAAGATGGTCAAACCCAAAATCAAATTTAGATCTCAATAAATGTAAATTTATAGATATTAAAACATTATAGTCAAATTTTCTAGATTAACCTTGAATTCCTATACAACTTTACTTTTTACTCCATTAGTAAATTCCTCCTACAACAAAATATATAGCTCAAAAAATCAATGCTCATTTTTCCTTTGTTAATTTAAAAATTCAAATTTCAACAATCATTGCTTATTTTAAAAATTGCATACATATGTCTTCATCTCGTGCCCCCTAGAAATTATATAAAATACACTCCATTGATCTCCTTGTGAGTCTCCTATATTTAACTCTTCAATGTTGACTGTTGATTCTGATACATGCTTTCATGATTATGACACTTGGCAGCCTTCCATGCCTTCTATAAACCCTATTGTCAGTCTCTAATATTACACCACTTGGTATTCTAATTTGACTCATGTTCTTGTTGACTTATTGACTTCAATTCACACCATCAATATCCATTTGCATGATCACCCATGTGTCATTGATCTTCTATTAATTCATCATGATTGAGACACATGTAAATATCATGTGCAATCTTAGGAACCTTTGACATATTGACTTTATTTTTGTTGTTAGATCACAATCTGTATGATTTAATGCTTTCCATTATATCTATCTTGACTAGTTAACCTAAGACTTCAATGCAGTTAAACTTGATGGTCTCTAGCACATCACAGTCTACAATAGAAAATTTAGAGGTTTATAAATTGAGCTAAGAAACACTTCAAGACTCCAAATATTTAGGGTACCTTTTTGTAACTAAATAAAACATCACCATGAAAACCTTTGACCAATCTTTACTTTCTAAGTATCCACACTAAATGAAAAAACTTGCTAGGTCATTCATATCTTCATGACGTGCAATGATGGTTTGGATTCTCTTAAGCTATAAGATGCATATTTATCTTTCCAAATGATCAAATGGACACACCATAACTTCACCAATACATCTATGGATGCCTCATAACCTCTTATTTGTCCTAAAAAACCTACACATATGCCATATACTCTCCAAGTTATCAAACACAACTTCTTTGTCATTAATGTGCTTATTTTTTGAGTTCATATCAGGATTCTTAGATATACTAATTACAATAGTATTGTCAAAATAGATAGAATAAGGTCCATTTTTTCTTACCTTATAATATTCCAGGGTTTGTTTCATCCACATTAATTGAGTACAATAGGAAGTAGAAACTATATACTTATCTTTTATATTTGATAGAGATAGAGGCTTTCTATTTTCTTATCCAAGACACCAAGCATCCACCCATGAAGAAGACACAACCATTAGTATTCCTCTTATCATCCACACATCCTACCCAATCTACATTAGTCTATGTACTTAGAGTGAATTATTTACTCCTAGGGTACCATAAACCATACTCTATTGTGCTCTTGAGATACCTTAATATCTTTTTGATAAGTTTCAAGTGAGATTCTCTAGGATCATATTGGAACCTTCCAACAAGGCCCACTACTTGAATGATATAAATCCTAGAAGAAGTAGAGTATAAGAGACTTCCAATCATGGATCTATACAAAGTTTGATCAACCTTTGGTGAGTCATCTTGTTTACTTAACTTACATCCTATGATCATTGAAGTACTCATTGGCTTAAAATATAACATGTCAAACTTTTTTATCATATCTTTGATGTATTTTTCCTATGAAATGAATATCCCTTCATCAATTTGGTTAATTTTTAATCCTAATAATAAATAAATTTATCCCAACATTGACATATCAAACTCAATTTTCATATCATCTGTAAACTCTCTAATCATGTTGTCATTATCAAAACCAAATACTATGTCATCAACATAGAATACTATTAGTAATTTATGAGTGACATCTATCTTGATGTAAAAATTACTATCAATTATCCCTATTTTGATGTATTGGATAAATAGATACTTATCTAATCTATCATACCAAGTTCTAGGAGCTTGTTTAAGACCATATAAATCCTTCTTTCATTTGAAAACATAGTCCTAATTACTTGTCATGAAAAAACCTTCAAGTAGATCAATATAAACTTATTCATCTAAATTGTCATTCAAAAATGCATATTTCACATCCATTTAGTGAAATTTGAAACTTTTAAAGCTTGAGTATGATAGAAAGAGTCTAATTAATTCCATTCTTGTCATAAGAGAAAATGTCTCATCAAAATCTATCCCTTCAACTTGAGCATATCATTTACACACTAGTCTAGCCTTATTTATTATGACCTCTCCTTTATAATTCATCTTATTTCTAAAAACCCACTTACTTCCTATCACATTTTTGTCTTTTGGCTTAGGAACCAAATCCTATGTTTCATTCTTTACTATTTGATCAAGTTCTTCATCCATTGCACATTTTAGTTTTCATCTTTGCTAGCTTCTAAGAAAGTTTTAGGTTTAATCTTGGATAACATAGCTATGTCTTGTTGATTATAATTGATCAATATTCTCCTCTTAGTATGCAAGCTAGCATTCACATCTCCAATAACTTGGGAGACTAGATGATCCTTTTGTATTCTCCTAGAAGGGGGTTTAGTGTCTTACCTTACTTATTTATCTTGAGTTGCAACCTTTTATTCTTATTTGAAACCTAGACCATATCTATCACTTATAGACATTTGAATACTTATAATGTTTTCAAGATCATTAACACTCTTTTCAAACTTCACAATATACCTTACCTTGTTATATGTCTTCTTTAATTCAACCTTCAAGAACTCAATTTCAATCATATACTTATGGCACTCATTTTATTTAGCTTTTAGGCTTGTAGACACATTTTCCCACTAAATAATGAGATGCTTGATAGTATCTTCATGTTCACTAGTGTCATCATTCATTCTTTCCTCAAACACACTAAATTTCTCCTCATAGTCCTTAATTTATGACATCATCTCCTTGTAATTTTTCTTCTCAATCTTCAAATCTTTAAAATCATTCATCAACTTAGAATCATTATCTAAATCATTAGCTACATATTTATTTGTCATGAGGTCATCTCTTCTAGAGTTTTTTGCTTTTGAATTATGATATGTTTCAAGCTTGCTCATAGCTTGATTTAGTTTCATTTGCAAAGACTCCATCTCAAAATTATACATGATACATTATTTATCTTTACTCTTTACCTCTTCATCAAGAATACAAACCTAAGTTTCAAGATGTTTAATGATATCATCATGCTCTTTGACTTCATTACTCAACCTTTCTTCAAAGAGATTGATTTTCTCCTCATAGGACTTGATCAAGGAAGCTTGTTTTTTGTTCTTTCCTTTTAGTAGATTCATTTCTTCCATAGTTTTTAGATATTTATCTTACAGAGTGACTTGTTCCTCTTCTTATTCTGATTTATCTCCATCAAAAAGATCTCTAATCATGTTTACTACCTCATCAACCCTTAGAAGAAAGCATGACATAATATCTTCTTCATTCATTCTAAGACCTTTAAATTACCTGTGGTAGGTATATAATTTAGCCAATTTTACGTTTGAGTCTCCTTCATAGATTGTATGTAGTTTGACCCAAATTTCCTTAGCAAACTTGCAATGGATCATGTTTGTAAACTTGTCCTTATGTAGACCACAAATGATATAATTTATATCTCTATAATTGTTCTCACTCAACTTCTTGTCAGCTGTATTAGTTGGAGGAGTAGGAGGTATAGAATATTCATCCATAATAAATTGCCAAATGTCAAAACCTAGAGACATGATGTAGATATTCATCATTTTACTCCAAAAATCATAATTTATACCATTAAATAGTGGTGTTTTATTTGTATATAAACCCTAAAAGTGTTGACTTGCCATATTGTACCTTGAATCACCTTCAAGCAGTTAAACTAACAAAGAAGTTATGACTCTGATACCAATTATTGGAGGTACAATCACTAATAGGGGGTGAATTAGTGATGCAAGATAACTCAAAATTTAATTACAATCCTTTAACACCCTTAATAAATTACCATAAGTATTTATAAAGCATACAAGTTATTCATAACAATGAATAAGATAAATGATGCAAGATCAAACACACAACACATGAATTATATGGGAAACCCTCATGGGGAATAAAATCCACTCTCAAGATTTAAAATATATGGAATACTTGTCTTATAATATGATCACAAACATTAGACCTTTTAGTGAAGAAATCACTTCACAAGGAGCACGCATGCCTAAGCATGAACAATCACTAACTTATTCTAGATGTTGAGCACCCACACAACACCTATGAAAAAAACAAAGCTATAGATATGATTGAATTTAAATCTGATGGAGAAACAAATTATAACACCTCTCTTTCAACCCTTTACACTCTCTCAAGATTTCTCACACAAGTAATTCTTCTAAACACCCTTTTGGATCACTCTAGACTTCTTCGCTCATCCTCAATATTCAAACCTATATGATCACTATTATGACATAAAATTTATGACATATAAGTCATAACATAATTCTCAACTTGATCTATTCTTTATTTTATCCACTAGCAACACTCGTACTTCATTATTCTTCCACCACACACATCTAGAAACCATCAACTTTTATGTCACTCTATATACCTTTATGAATATCATCTTCTTAGTCATACATAATAATTGAATTAAGATTTAAGTCTCTTATCACGCTAATACATAGCTCAAAACCAACCTCATAGGTTGGATATATCATCCATGAGTCACTCTTAAGTAGATACACCTTTCAAATAGGCCTTACTAGCCCTTATAGGTCTCCTAGAGGCCTATTCACCCATTTTATAATTCAGTCGATAAAAATATAAACACAAGATCAATTTAAAATTCATGGGTACAATCCACATGACCTATAAGACACCTTCAAGTGAATACATCCATCACTACACTTATGATGATATGTACAATCTACTCAAACATTATAGGATCACCATGAATGAACAAATTGTCAAATTTTAAGCATTTATTCATACTAAATATGGATTTATCAAGCCTTAAAAACCCACATATATCACCCTTATAGATTATATATCACTATCCAATATTTTATTTAGTAAGAGATATGCAAATAGCATAAAAATAAACTCAAACATTTTTCTCAGGGTCTTAACAGAAGATGGTCAAACCCACAATAAATTTTATAGATCAATAAATTCAAATTTATATATATTAAAACCTTCTATTAAAATTTTCTAGATTCACCTTTAATTACCATATAACTTTTCTTTTTACTCTATCAGTAAATTCCTCTTACAACAAAAGATATAGCTCAAATAATCAACACTGGTTTTTCCTTTATTAATTTGAAAATTCAAATTTCAACAATCACTATTTAATGAAAAAATTATAGACATGTGTCTTCATCTTGTTCCCCCTATAAACTATATCAAATATGCTATGTCGATCTCCTTGCAAATTAAATAGCTTTAACTCTTCAAAGTTGATCATTGATACTTGATATAAGCTTCCATAATTATGACACTTGATAGTGTCACATGCCTTCTGTAAACCCTATTGTCAATCTCTACTCTTATGCCACTTGGAAATATTTCATACCTTCTATGTTTATTGACTTATTTACTTCAATTCATACTATCAATCTCCATCTACATGATCATCTGTGTCAATGGTCTTTTGTTAATTCATCATGATTGAGACACATGTCACTATCATGTGAAATATTAGGAACCTTTGACATATTGACTTTTTAATCACCATTAGATCATAATTTGTATGATTGAATTATTTTTTTAGATATATCTTAACTAGTTGACCCAAGACTTTAATGTAGTTAAACTTGATGGTCTTTGGCACATCACAGACTGTAAGATCAAGTTTAGATGTTTATAACTTTAACTAGGAAACACTTCAAGAATATAAATATTTAAGGTACCTTTGTGACACTAAATACAACATCACCATGAAAACATTTAACCAATATTTACTTTCTAAGTATTTATACTAAATCCACAAACTTACTAGGTCATTCATATCTTTATGACATTGAGTGGCATTCTAGATTATCTTAAGCTAGAAGATGCATGTTTCTCTTTCCAAATGATCAAGTGGACACACTATAACTTCACCAAGACATCCATGTATTCCTCACAACCTCTTCTTTGTCCTAACAAACTTGCACATATGTCATATACACTCCAAGCTATCAAACACAACTTATTATTTCCCATATCAGTGTTTGTGTTAGACCCTATATAGGTTTGTACATATTATTTACTAACATGATTACCATATTTATTACTATTTTCCTTCTTAGGATATCCATTTTCTACAATTTCATTTATATCCTCATGTAAATTCAGATCCCTATTTTTCCTAGTCACTTTTGAAGCAAAACTCTCCCTTATTATGGTTAGATTATACTATATCCTCATTGTAACACCCATTTTATACATGGATAGATATTTCATGATCCCCATATTTAAATTTACTTTAAATTGAGGAAAACTTTGGTTAGTTTTTATATTTCAATCATGGTGCAAGTCTAGGAGCCTTTAGGCATATTTTTCCTTAGCCTATCCACTCTAGCGGCTAGGTGTAACCTCTCTTGTGTTAGTTATCTTTAGCATCCATGTTTAGTTTTATTGAACACATATTTAGGATGAAAAAATTCAACCCATATTTTAATAAAAATAAATTTTAAAAGGAAAAATATATTTAAAAATCTATATCATTGTAAAAGAAGTGATATTTTTAGTACACTCCATATTTCAGTCGAAGCTCAAAATTGACAGTTGGCCTCATGATAAAGCTAAGGTCCATTGGAGTATGGTAGGAAAGTATACTAGGATATGAGGTATCTAAAACTTATCTATATCTTATACATTTTTGTCCCACCTAATTTCTCACACTAGTTCCTAAAATTCATAATAGACCTATCATATCTTACTTGGGCATACCTTGAATAATGTGCATGATTACTATTGTTATGAGCCATTTTACTATTATGAAAAATTATATTTCTTCATATATATTTACTTTATGATATTATATTTTAGTATTTTTATTCATATTTTATTTTGTTATATTTCATTAAGTATTTGATTTGATTGATGATTATGTAGAGTTGGTATTATTGATGTCATTATTTGATTGCATGTGAAAGCTAGGTGACTAGTCTAGGTTTGGGGCTAGAACACTTAATCATACTATCACATCAATACCATATAGGTATATGAACATCATAAAAAAATAAAGAGATTAGTTTTAATGTCTATAATTCCCTTATATGATGTCTTGTATTGTGTTAATCTAGAGTTGTGTGTAATTTTTATCATTGTTTATCCAAGGATTGTCATTGGCCCTTAGCCAACTATGATCACTATTGTTGTTTAATATTAATTACTAAAGGCAAACTAGTTGATTTGATATCTTTAATAAACAAAATATTGTAATTTATTCCAAATTTATTTATCTTGATATTACTTTAAAAGGCTGACATAATGATTATGTATTTATCATAAGCCTATGCTTAGGTGTGCTTTATTTCATTATGGACTGATTTATTTTTTTCAAAGTCTTAGTGACTTGGTGGAAAAATGTTTAATGATTATTATATGTTACAAGATATTTTTTAAAGGTCTTATTGACCCACGATGGGGTCATGGGCTTATCATGGCATTTAGAATTGGCCTTGAGATAATAATAATTTTGATTTTAAGATTTTCCAGGGAATGGTGTTTGAATTTTTATCATTCAATTCATTGAATTCAAAGGATATAGAATGAGTGAAAAGGAATGTGGAAAAAATATAGGTTTGTATCATAATTTTATTATGGCCAATGCCATGGTTTTTGGGGAAGTTATTTTTGTAATCTTTATTTTGCAAAAAAGAAATACATTTTTATAGCTATGGAATCTAGCAAAACATAAAATGGTAGTTTAGGACTATACCCAAGCATGTAGATAAGAAATATTATAGTGGTAAAATAATTAAAAAATAAGAGAAGAAATAGAAAAATGAGATAATTTTCAATTAAATATTTACTTCTTTCCTTCAGATCTTTTCTTTTATACATTAGCTATTTGTACTACTTTGGTTTACCAAGGAAACCCCATGTTTATATGATGGCTATGTGGAGAGATATTACTCTCCTCTAAACTCTCCCATTCACATCATTATATTTCCCTTAAACCATGGTAATTTTTTCACTTATAGCTAAATGGATATGTTGGTGATTGTGACATTATGTGTTTTCTTCAGAAAGATCTTATGGGTGAAGCCTTATTTAGTTCATATCACCCTTAGATAGCATATAGATGAATGGAAGAATCATAATTCAGTCATGAAGGATTTATATGTTAATTTGACATCACATTTTTTATTTTCACTTATTGGACTATGTGGTACTAAATATATTATTGAATTTTGTCCATCTCTACTTGCTTTAGACAATGTGTTTTCAATTATTGAAGTTGACCACGTGTGGAAAACCTATCTTGGTGGACATATGATCTATATATTGAACCCTTTCTCTTATTTTATTTTATGACATTGAAATTTCATCTAGTGGGATATTATAACCCTAAACTGATAGTTAGCATGGGTAGGGATACCACCATATGGATGGGCTTAGGTTTCACATTATTATTATTTTGGTATTCACACACAAGGATTTATTTCAAGAGTGCATATATAATTGGATGATATATTTAAGATTTTTGAATGATATCATGTTTATAATTATGCCAAAAATCCTTGACGCAGAAGGGAAAATTCTACTCTTTCTTGATTTTTTTATACATACATGTAAATAATATTTATTATTGTTGATCAATAATGTTTTATTAATTTTTATTAGCAATTATACTATGTACCTTGACTAGTATGATGTAGATAGCATGTTTCAGCAGCACAATTAGCATTATGATATTATTATTTTTTGAAAAGGATTTAATACTTATTATACCAAGTATTATTTGTTGAATATATTGTGTTTTTAATTGGCATAATATTACATGAAATGTTTGTTTTTATTTGATAATTATTATTATAAAAACATTAATTTTTATTGACTAAATTATGGTTCTTCTTCTTAATGCTTAGATTCATTATGAAATGTAAATGAAATTGTGTTCTTATTTGAATTTATTGATTTATCATTAGCACTCATTTTTAGTTAAGCAAATATGTATTAAAATTATAGCATGTATGGCATTAAATTGCACTTCATGTTTTGTTATATCTTGATTGTACTATGTTCTAGAGAGTAATTAGGAATAATTGAATCATTTGGAAAATTTCCTTTATATTTCTAAATTCATTTCAATTGATGTTAAAATCTTAACTAGGTTGAAGTTTTTGGTTTAGATTTGGCATTGGATTACATGTCTTAATAAATAACAACATGGTTGTATCATACATCATGAACAACACATAATTATTATGTATGTTTTGATTACATGATTATGTTTGAATTAAGAAATTAGTAATTTTATTTCATGAAAAAATATGAATTTATGTTGTTATTCACATTGTTAATTTCATTCCTCATAAGTAATAGTGTAATGGTTGGGTATGCCTTGAGAGGCATGTACCTTATTTAATTGTATCTTCTTTCTTTTTAAAAAAAAATGGATCTTAAACTAAATAAGTTATACTATCATCTAAGTTGGAGTATGGTTAAGATGCATATTATATAAATTAACTTTAGTGATATAATGTAGAATATTTGGAGGTATTATGTGTTTTTGGAAATTAATATGATTGTAGCTTACCTTGATTGTAATTACTTTAAGTATATAGTATTTCAAGTTATAACATGTAAATTTGATAGTATAATGACAATTTTGATTTATATTCATTTGAATATATTTTAAAATTATCAAATACTAAGTTGGAATCATTATATGGAAAGGGTGACTACTTTTTATGGAACCCTAATGCAATTAAGTTATTTTGTTTACTTGCTCCTTTTATATGTATAATTACATTTGAAAATTAATATAGTAATCTTTACTAACCTTAATGGTAGATATATATTATATGACTTACCAGGCAGTGGATCATGCTCAATAAATCATACCCTAATCCATTCAAGAAGATTAAGTTGAATTTTTTTTATTGCTATGGACTTATTCAAGTCATGAATATGGTCTTTTGGTATGTTTAGTATGAAAGTGTTAAAATTATGTTTAGTTAATTATTGGTACATATTTTTTTAATGTCACTTTATTATATAGTATTGTTCACTATATGAAAATGTTACTCAAAAAACATTTTTATATAGGCAATTATAGTTGAATAAGAAACTTGTGATTGGATCTTAATATAGTCTAAGACTAGCATAAATAGTGGGTTATTCTAATATTAAGGCAAATATTGTTCTAGGATAAGATAATGAGAGAAGTAATGGTACAATTCTTATCACATTAATTCATCACAACAAACTAATTTAAAGAATAATGTATTGTCTTATACTACAAGGATTTTTGGTGTTATTATACATTGATAGCTCAAGTTTTTAGGGAATTATATTTACATGAAATTTTATGAGAACTATGATTTTATTTACAATTATTTGTACAGGGTACTCTACCTATACTTCTATCTAAGATTTATAAAAGTTGTTAAAATTGGAAAGCTTCACACATGTAGGTTATAAGGCTAGTATAACTCTTGATAACATTGAATTTGAACATAAACCACTTCACCTTAACCTCTTAAAGAGAAAATATGATTTTATCTAGTAGATTATAAATCTAATACCATATGCTTGAAGGTTTATTTGGAGCATTTAGTATAATAATCTTGCTTATATCTTTTATATGAATTATTATTTGAAACATATAAGATTTTGTGCAACCCAATTATTTAATATATTTATTTTAAATGAATTAAAGAATGCCTTAATAAGTTTTAAACCTTATTTTAGTTCTCTATGACATGATAAAATAGCATAGTTAATTCTATTTATGCTAAATAATTATCACTCATCTTTAAAAAGTAATATTGTTATCTTAGAAACCTTGCATGACTACCCTATGTTAAACTCAATATTTTTTAGAGGTAAATGCCTCATAATGGATGAAGTGGTTAATTTTGAAGTAAAGAATTTAATAATTAAAGTTATTTTTGGAAACCACCTAACCTTGTGGATCATAATAAACTCTACTTATAGTTATGATAAGAATGTGAGATCAATCATGTACATAAGTTTCTTAAGTTTTTGGAATTTAGAGCACATGTACATTATTTGATGATGGAATTTACATATTGTAACATTAAAAATAAAAATAAAAATTATGGGATGGTTTTTTGGGGTTGTGATAATACCACCTACTTTTTGAGGGGTCATGAGAAGTGGGGAAAACATTTTGGGAAGATAGGATCATTTTAATTTTCATGTATTTAACATTCATGGGATGATCTTTATACTTCATTTGTTAGCCAAAGCTTATGCTTCCTAGGTGGGGTTATCTAGGTCCATGTCAAAATATCTTCCTCTTTCCCACTTGATTAAAATGTCTTGTCTCTACTAAGGATTTATACATCACCTTTATATATATTTGCTTCATTATTTATCTAATTTACCATTCCCAATATCTCATTGATGGATATTGTTGCTATTTGATCACAATTTGTTCATTATATTCACATTTTAAATCTATTTGCTTTGAATTGACTCTTATCCTCCATTATAACATTTCTTGGATTTTCAATTTGTGTTAGTAGAGGTTCCTCATATAATAGAACATGATAAGGATGAGGATAGCTAAGTTTTATTATACTACATGGGATAGTGTAGAGAATTCATATTTATCAAAGGCATTTTAGAGAGAAATTATCATGTGATAGATAAGAATTAAGATTAACCAATGTTTTCTTAGGGTTTGTAAAGCATTTAGATTACTTTAAATAAGATTAACCAAAACATTAAATATATTAACACATACAAGGAATAACATAAGAAATATAGTAGGTAACCATAACCAGAAAGTCTATATTGATCTCAACAAAGGTTCATCATCTTATTCATACAAGAATACATATTTATAGTCATTTGCAGTTCCTGACTATTCACATTATCCTCATACATTATTCCAATTTCACATTATTCTCATGCATTAGTATCCATGACCACATAAGATAATGAAATTGGAATGCTTTATATGCTCTATACAAATAAAATGACTCAGCTCTTAATAGTTGTAGCTTGTGAAAAATATGCTCAAGGATGAAATACTGACTTACTATTAGAACTTGGATTTTATAGATTTGGCACCTCCTGGCTTCCATGTCTAAGCTATGCTTAGTTTTCTACTCATATTTAATGCAATAGTATATGTGGAAAATCTATATCTAATATGGTCATTAAATCATTTAGTCATTATTATGTGTGTGGATTTATGTTTTTATTCTCTTTGATGTCTATACAAAGGGTATGAGAAATTGATATTAATGAGCTACCAATTTATTAAGGATCATGTCAATCAACCCTTAGATTATGCATTTATTTTATATGGATGACTATTATTTAATGGATATATTATTAATGGTACATTTCAACATCTTTCTTAGACTTGATATTTTTTAGTCACTCCTTTTTTTTTACTTTTCCAATAGCACATGTGGATCCTTCTATGCACATATGGTGCACACAATGCTTGGATATTTTAATTCATAAACATTGTTATTGACATCATCTATAAATAAATGAATAGAAAATAAACATACATACACAAAGCATGCAAAATAAGGAAATCCTAAGCTACATGTACTACTCAGTACCCACTCAGATTGCAAAATGATATAAATCAACTATTGGTGGTAGGGCTTAAGCCTATAGCCATTTACCCACCATGGTAACATTGTTCCCTAAATATCTCTTAAAACCATGCTTATTTGCTATGTTAGGTCATGTATAATGTAGGGCCCTTTCCATCGTATCTATAGCTTACCTAGGAATGCTCTGAATTGGCTATCATATAATAAGACTAGTTGATCCATATGAAATTCTTTTTGGTACAAGTTTCTATCATGCCATGCTTTCTAACTCTAATTGTGTACTCCCTACATATAGGTTACTCTGTATCTAAAATCCTCCATCTAATTTAGTTCCAAGAGTTGGTTAGTAAGATACTCATGATCTCTGAGTCACATGACCATGGCAATACATAGGCTGGGTACTAAATATTCCATCAGCATGATTGCTTCTAGGCCATACACCAATTGGAATGGTGTAAATCTTGTAGTCCTTTTGTAATATGTGTGATATTCCCACAAGATTGTATGAATGTGATATTCCTAGTCATCCCACTTGACATCATAATTTTTTTTCAACATCTTACCCATTACTTTATTGGATGCTTCAACTTGGCCATTGGCTTAGGGATGATGCACAGTGCTTTTGTGATGATAGATCATAAATTATTCAATTATATCCTTGATGATATTGTTTAGAAAGTGTGTTCCTACGCTGTTGACTAATGTTATATGGAATTTTAACCTTGTAATGAAATTTTCATATATAAACATTGTTACATCCTTCACACCATAGTTAGGGGTTATAGTAGCTTCAACCCACTTAGTAAAATAGTCAGTCATAGTAATGATGCACCTTGATTTATTGTGCTTGCTTGGTGGATTGATCAGTCTGAAAAAATCAATGCTTAATTATTTGAAAGGTTGCTCAGCTAATAGAGGCTGCAAAGGCATCTCATCTTTTTATAGTGGTTTACCCATGCATTGACAAACATTTTAGTATTGTGCAACTTTATGTGCATCCTATAATAAATTTTTCCACCATAATTCATTTTACATTAACTTTCTAGTTGATGATTTTCCCAAAAAATGCCCTCCTATAACTCCTTGATGAGCTTCTTTTAATATTTGAGGTTGTTCATGTTCCAAAACAACCTTGCATAGAACTTCATCCTTTCTAAAGTGATATAGAAACCCTTTAATGATGGTATATGGTAGTTCTCTAATCACAAACTATTTTTTATCCTAATCTTAAAAGTGCATAGGGAAGATTCCTTGCTCAAGGAAGTTGGCAATGGCTTCAAAAAATTTAGGAATTGTAGAGACATAAAAAAGATGGGCATCAAGAGAGTTTTCTTGTAATTATTCTAGCTCTTCCATATTTGGTATGTGGTTGAGATGGTTTGGTCCTACATTATCTCTTCTTGGCTTGACATTTATGTAGAATTGAAAATCTTGGAAGAACATCAACCATCAAGAGATACGTCTTCCTAGTATTAACTTGTTGACCAAATATCATAGGCTTGATGATCAGTGAAGACTTCAAATGGTGTCACAAGTAGATAGTACTATAATTTATAAAGAAAAAACACAATGGCTAGTGCTTCTCATTCTATGGTTTTATAAGTTTTTATCTACATCAAATAGTTTCCTACTAGCAAAATGAATATAATGGTCCAGTGCACCATCTATAGGCTATGCAACTATAACACTAACTATGATTCTTGAAGCAACCACATGTACATGAAAAGGCTTGCTCTAGCCTAGAAAAACAAGTATAAATATAGTAACTAATATCTAGTTTAGCTCAATGAAAGATGCTTAGCATTCTAAACTCTAGATAAATTTTACATTCTTACATAGTAATTATTCTAATGGATATGAAATAGTTATGTACCTTTTTATGAATTTATAATAGTAGCCTATATGCCCCAAAAAATAGTGCACTTTGATGGTGTTAATAGGTGGAGGCATACTTATTCTTATTATGATTTTAGCCTAATCTACCAGAAAACATTCACTACATACTACATGTCCAAGCAAAACACCAAAAATCATGAAAAATAAACATTTATTCAAATTCAAAGTGATGCATAGAGCTTGGCATCATTCCAACATTAGAAGCAACTTAGATAAGTGTTCATTGAATAAGGAAATGATTTCCCAATCATCTAGATAAACTTCCAATAAATGATGTATAAAATCCTTAAATGTTGTAACCATTATGTGAGAGAACATCATAGGTATGTTATTAAGGCCAAAAGGCATGACCTTATATGTAAAAGAACACCATTTTATTATAAAATTCATTTTGGCTTGATCTTCTTTTGTGATCAAGATCTAATGATATCCATTGAAACCATCTATGAAATAATAAACTTCATGTCCTATGATAGACTCCAAAACTTCATTTGTGTATGGTATTGGAAATGGATGATTTACATAGGCATTGTTCAAAATATGGTAGTCCTCATAAATGTGGATTTATCCTATTTTTTGGGCTGAACTATCATGAGAATTACCTAATCATCATTTTCTACTAGATAGATTATACTTGCATTCTATCCAATTTAGCCTTTACTTTTAGCTTCATATTTGGGTTGAGATTATATGGTCACTTCTTGATTAGTCATGCACACTCCTTTAATTCAATGAAAATATTTCAAAGAGATGGGTCAACTCCTCAAAATTCTAAGAATTTGGTAGGAAATATGTCTTGGTAATCCCTTATAAGTTGTAGAGCTTTTGAAATTTCTATTTTCATCCAACAGTCACCTATCCTTGCTAGTTTTGGAACCTCCTCTATTTTAATGTTATCCACATGCTTTTTAAGAGGTAGTAATAAATATTAAATTTTTATTCATTGATATATTCCTATATCCTCCTTTGCCCTTCATGTTTAGGATTTTGGATGTTGTACATCTTGTCTTCTTCTATTAATGTTACATCAGTGTCCTTAAGTGGTTCAACATGTCACTTCTAGCTCGAATAAATAATTCAAATTTAAATAATCATTAGAATCAAAATATTTAATGTATTATACCTCATCTTGGATTTAGTGACATGGATACATTAGATATTATTCTTTATTCTTAGTTCCTTTTACCTTTCTAGTGTCAAGTTAAGATCATAGGTTATGTTCTTCTATGCAGTAGATTTTGTTTTGGTGCTCAAGTCTTCTGCACACCCATGGCATAAAAAATACTTTAGTTTCTATAGCACATTTTGGATGATAGGATTTTCATATTCAAACATAAAGGTATGTATAAAACAATTTTGCACTTGTGTCTAATGTTTGGTCTCCCTTATACATTCTTGGTACATGTACTAAGTTGTGGGTAGTGGAGAAAGTGTATGGTGGAATATGTGAACCCAATAATTTGGTGCCACATGTTATTCATTCCAAAATTTAACACATTTATGTATATGAATTTAGGGACACTCACCTTCTTAAAATAATGTCCAATTGGTATAGATAAACTATGACAACTATAATCTACTGATCATGAGCTCGCAGGCATCATCTCATTCCATCTAGTTATCCTGATGAGTTTCCCACAATATCACTAACATACTAATTGATAATTAGAATATATAATTGCAAGTGAAAAATGAAATTAGTGAGGTCTTTTGTTACATAGTATACAAGAAGTTGTTGTTTGCATGCAAAGAACATTCACATTGGTCAAAGCTCATAGTCACCTCAGGCCTAGTTGAGGAGGTCTTCTCATGGAAAAGTGCCTTACCTTATTGGCTCTATGTATCCTTTCATGTGGACATCAACTTGATAAAGGAAATCAACTTTGGACTGAGTAGGATATTTTTGTAGACATAGAGGCACACTATTTAATGACAAAATGATTTACCACTGACTATGTAACTACTAGTTTGGGCCTCCATTGTTCTAATATCTTGAATTGCTGAGTGAGTAGGGATTATACTTGAGGTTTGGTATGTTGGTACAGGAAGATGCATTCAGTTGTGCACAAAGATTTTGGATTTTCCTTAGAATTCACCTTCATCCAACTAGTTTCTTATGGAACATATGGGAAATCTAGTTCAGATGGAATTATGTAAGGCTTGTGGGTTATAATAAGAGGAATGACAACAAATTTATCACCTTGATGTACCTCAGGATGATTGTGCATTATATTGATAGTAATTTGACCATCATATGCCCACTTTGTACTTATTCTCATAGGGTAGTGTGTTGTTGTGGTCTTCATGTCAATGACCTCAAATTCACCTCATAGGGATACATTTGTGACTTTCATCTCAAAATATTCTAGTCTACCAATGGGCTTAAATTTTCCATAATTAGCTAGGTTTAAGGTTACTACATTGTAGCTCAGAGTCACTTTTCTAATAGTTTCCCATGTAGACTGAGGAATCATATTAACTATTTTTCCAAAATTAAAGATAATATTTGGGATATCATAACTAGTAACCTCAATATCAATTCATGTGTCAACATCCTAGGGCTTCTTCATTTTGACATACTAAACTAGTTTTTTGTCTTTTGTTATCCATGTTGTGCACACTCTAGAATATTATGTATCAGATTTGTGATGTTCTATGATATATCTTCATTGAGTAGAGTACTTAAAAGTTTCAAGAGATATATAAGTGCAGTGATAATTCTATCTTGGTGTATAATGTGTATGATCTAGTCATACATTTTTGCTTCTATTTATGCAACATCATCATCAGTAGTATCTTGATGTTAAAGTTTTTCAACATCTACATAGCTTCATACATTAGGATCTTTTCTATGGTTAGGTCTAGATATTTCTCTTGTTTAAATTTTTTGATGCCCTGATCCTGAGACATCTCATGTGGAGGCATCCCTTATTTTGTATGTTGTTGCCTCATAACAACATTCAAAAATGCATTTTCTTTAGGCTCTATACTTACCATATTCACATTTCAAATAGATTTATACTTTATTTTCTTCTCTAGAATAAGTAAATATTCTATGTCATGCTAGTTAGAGATTTTACAATATATGCAATATGACTGTCTTTGTGGTTTCATCGGGCAATTCTATTGGACATGATTTTATTCTCCACATAGGTAGCATTATAGGGGAGGTCACTTGTATTTATTTCCTCTACCTACTTGGTATCCTCATCTATAACCACCATAACCTCCTCCTCTAATAGCCTGATATTTGCCTTGATATACTCCTTATTGTTATACAGTGTTCTATTGTTGTTGTTGCTAACTATTGTCTCTAATATTGAACTATTATTACATAGATGGTTTGGTCCAAATCATTTTTTTGGTTTCATTATAGATGAGATTCAAGGTGTTTCATACTGATATTGAGGATACGTAGGTGTCCAACTTAGCAAAGGAGGGGTCCATTTGACCAGACCATGAGATTGATAATATGGTGAACTCAAAATCCATTATGGACCTATTTGGGTCACACAACCTTTATCAACCTCTGGGCCTAGAATTGTTTTATTAATCAAGGATATTTGCTACACTATAATAACAAATACATTTTTGGATATGCCCTCTTTAAGATTATATAAAGACCTATAATTCTTCTCATCATGGTTAGGTGACTTGTAGAAATTATAATACAGGTTTTGTGGATTTTTGATATATTGTTGTATAAGGTGGAATTATATTGTGGCATACCCTACTACTCAAAAATGTTCACATAATTCTATCTTGACTTTTAGATAATCATTTTCATGGTTTCCTTCCTTCCCACATTGTGTACACCATAGGTTCAACTTAGGCTTATCTACCTTGTGGTATTGATCCATTCTTTTCATAAAATCCTATAGTGTGTTTTCAATTTTAGAATTAGAAATAGGGGCTTATCCATAATCTTCAATCTATTTTATGCATAGTTTCCTAGCTCTAGTATCTACTTTTGTATCATATTGAGTTTGCATAGTGGAAAATTAGATCCTAGTTTGTAGTCATTTAACGAACCATGCTGATTTTACTTTATCTATTAAGGAAAATTCTACTTTATTCATCACATCAAAAAATCTATGATCATAGTCATAGACCGATTTTCCAAAGTTTTTCCTTATCTCCTTCAGGTCATGTATATTATGACTAGTGTATTTCTTAATCTTAAATTTTATGATGAGCCAATATTGAATATATTTTAGACTTGCCTGCTAAATGTCTCTTTTGTATATGAACTCTAGTGCTCTCCCAACTAGGGCCCCAACTAATTTACACTTTTGAAAAGTTTCATTAGTGACTCCCTTAGTTTTCCATTTCATTTTTCAAGTTAGCAAGTATTATTCATGATCTATGAACCCATAATAGATGGCCAAGTTTAGAAATCCTCCCAGATGAGTCATAATATTAATTGGTGTGGATGGACTCTTTTACATAGTTATTATCTAAGGTGTCTAGCTTATGTGTAATTATACCTATGTAATACTTTGTACACCATAATAATGATTGTGTGCACTTTAATTGTCTATTCTTCCTTCTTTTCATTATTCTATTTCAACTAATCATATGGATTCTAAAGTCTTCTTAATTGGTTTTTTATGAATTTCTATACCCCAATGATTTATGTGCTCTAAAAATTATCTTTCCTAGATATTATCCTCCTGCTCACCTGGCTAAAAAAATTCTATTATAATTTAAAATATTGTCTATGGGAATGCATAATCTTCTGGTGAATAATTATTTCTAGTGACTTATTCTTCTTCTATGCTTGAACATGTGATTAAACTATGACAGTGCTCTATTTCTTTGCATAACTATTTTTCTTTTAATAATACCCTTTCCTATAGCTATGCACTATTTCTATCTTCTATCTTCTCTACTCCTAAACTACTCTCATCTTCCTATTCACACATCTCATCTTCATCTCATTTTATCTATCAGTATTCATCATCCTCCTTATTCATCATTTGTTCATCCTTTTACTCATCACATCTTCACACTCATTCATCCTCTAATCTTATACTACTCTTACCTCCACTCATAGCTATTTTGGTATTCTTCTGATGATTCCATTTATTCTATTGTCAAAGTTCTCATTCTGAATCCAAACTTTTCTTCTAACTCTTCTTCCCTCACATATCCATTCTAGATGTAGGTTCAAGCCTTACTAAACTATTTATCATTCACCATCATGTTCACACATAACCATATGCCTTAAGTGACTACTCCATGTTGGCTAGATTAGGCACCATGGCCTTATCCATAACCAACATCTTTAATAAGAGAGGTAATCACTGTAAAAATTTTCTTCTAGTTCTTCGAACAAAATAGTCTTACATGGATTCAAATGCTATATATCCTTGTAATGTGAATTTAGTGATGTATCCATCTATGGTGGTGGTGACCCAATAATCTATCACTCTCATACAAGTAGTTTCCAATTTCAATAATTGGTCCATTTTCTCTTCATTCTAAGTGATTGTTTCTTTCATTTTGGGATTGAAGCAATAATACTCATATCTTGTCAACCATTTGGTTAGAAATTCAAGGAGTTCACACCAAAAAAAATAATATATTTCTCCATAGATATGCTCCTAAATAATTTCACTTACGATAAGACCAGTCTTTTTAAATTTTTCTTCTATGAAGTTCCATACTTTATATTCTAACCATGTTTCAATGTCTCGATGCACTAGTAACCATATTAGCATAGTTTCCTCTAGAAGAAGTGTTTCCATTATCACCACACCATTTTTATAAGAGGTTATTGATACAACATAACATGCTAAGCATGAGGATAGATAATTTTTATTATACTATGCAAGATAGTGTAGAGAATTCATATTTATCATAGGCATTTCAGAGAGAAATTATCATGTAATAGATAAGAATTAATATTAACTAGAGTTTTCTTAAGGTTTGTAGAGCATTTAGATTACCTTAAATAAGATTAACCAAAACATTAAACATATTAAAACATATTAGGGATAACATAAGAAATACAATAGGTAACCATAACCATAAAGTCTATATGGATCTCAACAAAGGTTCACCATCTTCTTCATATAAGCATACAAAGTTATAGTCATTTGCAGTTCCTGACTATTCACATTCTTCTCATACATTGGTGTCAAAAAGAGGAATCTTTTTATCTTTTATCATTTTACAAGTCATGGAGGATAGACAAAATACATATAGTCAATAATTTCATACATAATGCACGAGTATCTAAAGAATAGCATGTATAGCTTTACTAATCCATTTTATTCTCCCAACAATTTGTGAGATTCATTGTAAGACCTTAGGGAATATGACTATGCCTCTCTCACAAATATCCATCACTTTCCTATCTGCACCATTTTTGTCATCATAACTATGTCTCTAGATGGTCATTTTTATATATTATGTTTTAGTATAAGCATTTATTTTTATTTTTCACTCATTATAGTTTTTGTTTTATTTTGTTACATGTCCTTATTTGATTTATGTTTTCACTTGTCTTACATTGAAAGTTTTTAAAATCATTTTACAATATTTTTATACCATTTGTTTGATTTATTTTTTCACTTATCATACATTAGATGTTGTTACAATTATATTACATTATTTTAATCCCCTTCGTTTGACTTAATTTTTCATGTGTCTTACACCAAATGGCTTTACAATCATTTCCTATACATCTTTTATTTATCAAATTTTATATCTACTTACTTAAGATGACATTTTTTTACATTTAGTTTTTGTTATTTTTTACCATGCATGTGCTCACATTTTCTAGAGAATGAAATATACATTATACATTACATCATTTTTTAGCCACCTAGCTTTGAAAATTTTCAAAATTTTATATTGTTATCCTTTACATTCCTTATTTTATCATATATTAGATTATGTAGGTACCTTTAATGAACCAAAATAAGCACTAGGATCCTAGTAAAT